>AYEL01082538.1:0-65038 GCA_000484575.1 Olivierus martensii
GTTAGACAAAAAAAAAGAACCCAGATCCTACAAAATGGAAATACTTGCAACCATCTGATGACTAAATCATTGTTAGAAGTTTTTTGGTCAACAGATGACGCCACTTTCCATTCTATAAGCTTACTAAGTGGCTGGACCAGGCTGGATGAAACAAACCCTGCTATAGGCTACTCAGTTCTACGGAAAGTTCAGCCAGATTGTGGAGGACGAGCCAAGCCTGGACCCTATGAATAAATTTTCAATAAATGGGACCTGATAATCGAGCTTTCCATCCTGAGAATCGCCTTCTCAGGAAACATTTCACATGACTAATCCGATCAACAAGCGCTAAGTTTGGTCTATTGAACCTCATCTCTTAATCTTTCGGCCAGTTTTCGCATAGTTACAGTGGCGTAGCTGACGGTCAGCAGACCCCGCGGTGCGGGGGGCCCCCGAGCTTCTTGCAATATCTTCATGATTCGCAGGTTGACAGATAGCACAATCTGCACATTTCCAAGACTCTCTATTGGTTTTTGACATTTTTCTAAATACCCAGGTTGAGAGATAGCACAATCTGCACATTTCCAAGACTCTCTATTAGTTTTTGACATTTTTCTAAATACATGCGTAGGAATTTTAACACAGACGGGATGAAAAATATGAGTTCTGTTTACAGAACAAAATAATAAATCCTCGTTAAGTAAAAACTTTTTGGAGCAGGCATGGCAAGTAGAGTCGCCATTTTCTGCAAGCGCCATCTAGTAATTCGGGATTTTTAGATTTCAATTCGGGCATTATACAAATATAAAATATGTTTTAAAAATATAGCAATTTAGATATAAAATAAGAAATTAATACATTTTATAAAAAGATAGGATATATTGCATATATTCAATAATAGTATATTATTGTATGTATGTACAGTATATTATATCCAATCAAACATATTTAATATGTAAAAATTAAGCCAAGTTTAGTACTGAAAAATTAGGATATTTATTAAAATTTTTGCCTATTTTCTTAAGGAACTAAGCTTTATAAAATAAGCTTCATATCCGTATGTCTCGTGTGAGCGTCCATTATTAACAATTTTTGTACTAATTTGCAGATTTTCATGAAATTATGTACAGACTTCCTGTCTTTTTTTTGTATGGTAAGCTTGGTAGTTAAATTTTGATTGTCCCTTTCCACTCAAATAGAGTACTAAGGGAACCATTATGGGCCAAAATTACATGCGAAATGAAGAAGAAGCAAAGAATCGTTCTAACTCAACTTACGTGATGACATGTGTGAGTGTAACCCTGTATAGAGGAGTATTAATAACATATTCTATGTTAGGTAGAAGCTTAGAACTATGTTAGTAAAAATTAAATACTATGTTATTAAAATTCTAGAACTATGTTAGTGGTATATCTAGAAAATATGTTAAGAGGAAACTTATCTTAAGTTAATAAAAGACATAACTATGTTAATACCTAAAACTAATAATTTTTTTTTATTTTTTTATTATTTTATTATTATTATTTTTTAATTAAATAAAATGTTAGTCTGTTAGTAACTTAGGACTAGACTTATATCTATAATCAATATACCACATCACAGCTTAAGAAATGATAGGACAGAAGATGTTAGTAATACCAACCAGACCTAACCTAAATATTCTGATATCTCCACTCCACAAGAAAGAAAGTATGGGGGTAGACCTAAACTATTCTGTGAAGGTGTTAGTAATACCAACCAGACCTAACCTAAATATTCTGATATCTCTACTCCCACAGGAAAGAAAGTAAGGGAGTAGACATACCACCGACGCACATCAGCCATCGGGAAAAACCAATAGAAGTACGTGATTGGAGAAAAACCAACTGCTGAAGTGCACCGGAGGAGGCAGTTTGCCTAGAAATAAGAACAAAAACACATTCACTCTATGCCATTGGCATTATATCCGATGAAACTGGAAATCTGACACCAAATAAATCAATCGGAAACAATAGAAACATAGGTAAACAATTGGAAACATGCTAGAATCAAAAGAAAACTACTGAAAAAATCAAAAGTACAAGAAATAGTAATGAGAAACAGCTGGGAACACAAAGAAACAAAAGTACTAATGCAAATTAAATCAAATAGTTCAAGGAAACAATAGGAAACACTGCGAAAACAAACAACTAACCCTAGATAAGTCAAACCAATTGAGGAAACGGGTGGAAACACCATAAAAACTTTGGAAAAGCTAAAGTCAACTTGAACAAGTGAGGAAACAAAAGGAAACAAAGTAATATCGAAAGAATAAAAGAGAACGAAAGAAAATCCCAGAAACCGTGAACAATAATGACCCCGCAAAAAGAAACGCAGAAACCTATTGGAAGAACCTCAATAAGAGAAAAGCTGAGGGAACCAATAATAGCTATCAAAGCAGTTAGGGAAACATCAAAACCAAGCTAAATATAAAAAACAACGTCTCTGGGCTTCTCTTGGCCCGCCTCCGCCCCCCTCAGCTCACAGAACTCAGGAAGGAAATAAAGAACGATCCGAAGAGATATCCAGAAATGTTGAATGATATCAACCCCGCAAAAGAATCACAGAGATCCAATTGTAACACTACAACAGGAGATAAGCCGAGAAACATCAATTACAGCTCTCAAAACTGTTAAAGAAACCAAACCAATCTTAGCATAAAAACATCAATTAACAGTTCTTATAACTGAAAGAATCAGGAAAACCGAGCTTAACAGATGATAATACTAGTAACTGTCTTAACTTCACAACTTAATAGAAAATCTCAATTGCTCAATGTTTCTACTGAAAGACCAATAAACAAAATGTGCGAACTGTAAGAGAAGGGTGAACATTATGGGTAATAGGAGGAGCTGAAAGTTGCAATAGAAGGAAAAGATAATGTAGAAACAACGAGTACCAATCATCCAATCCTGACTGCTATGGCCATAGCAGAGGTGATCGAGTGAAAAAGAAAAGTTCAAACCGTAGGTAATCCCAGTTTACTCACGAGAAGAAGAAATCAACGCCGGAAATAAATAAATAGAAACAACCAACTGCCAGACCCAAGAAACGTGTATCTGTTTAAGTAAAAGAAGGAAGTTCTAAATGATGCTGTTCGCTGGACCGTATTTTATGGAGGATTTAATGAAGCATGTTTTAGTGAGATTTCTGTTGATCTTTAAAAAGCATATGTAATGGGACCGGTATAAGTTGCTCATGGAAATGTGTTATCAACTTTCTCCGTCACGAATCAAAGAAGCTACAGTCATAGACAATGTGTTCCGCGGTATCATCATTATCCCCACAATTACAGTTACATCGGGAATAGGAAAGAATTTTGAATCTATTTAAATAGAAATTTGATTTCCCATGCTGGGTTAAGAAAGCCGTTAATCCGCGATGTATGAAAACTCCAAGATGTATACTTAACCTGCTATTAAGACTTGGAAAAAACCTATGAGTAATTTCGCCTTTATTATCTGTCCCCCATCTACTTGACCAGCTAACCTTTGATCGCTCATATGCTACATATACTAAAGGCTTTCTCCGCGATCTTGGTCGCTCGCGGAGAAAGCCTTTAGCATATATAACAGGAAGGGTATTGTAAGAGGTATGTCTGTTTAAATGTACCACGCGTGCCAATGTGTAAGCCAGCTCGTTCCCGAGGAAGGCAGAGTGCCCCTTTATCCAAAAAATACGTGTCCCGTAAAGGGTGACAAAATTTTGAAATCGCTTGAATACGCTAAAAGCTAGTTTAGTTTTAACTTATATTTTAAGTTTTATTTTATATGATTTTTATTTTATTAATGATTTCGCTATTAGGAAATATAGAAGACTATTAAAAACGTTTCCTGTAATTATCGTAACATGCAATTTATTGTAAAATGTTACAAAATGTATACAATAGTCATAATAATTACTTTCTGATTTTTGTACTTGAAATTCTAATTTATATATTGCTTCATTTTAATCCATCAATATTCTGAAATATAGACATGTATATTTATAAATATATAACAACCTACAGTATTTCTTTTGAAATTTCAGATATCTGGTGTCCGATGTTAGAAAGCTAATTCTTTTCATTTTGTATCACTAAGTTATTTGTTAAAATTCACTTTCTCTTCTTCACTAAAACATTCAACGATACGACCCTAATTTAAAAATTTGAAATATATTTCATTTAAACTTGAATCTTTAAAACAGCACGTTATATCACCATATCAGTACAAGAATAGCTTATCAGTTAAGAAGCTCTATTTAATAGTGGAAAAAACAAAAAATTTTAATTCAAGGAGGAGTGTTGGAAATGTTAGGTTAGATTAGTTTGATCCACAGATTAGTTGAGACAGATAGGACATTCTCATAGATCCTATTGTATACAAGAAACGAACGAAGCGCCTCTATGGAGAGTACTTGAAATGAACTCAACTATTAATAAAAATGATGTTTTAATCTATTAAAAGTTTTAATTATAAAAGTTTTTTGTAATAAAACTGCCACAAGATTCGTAGAAACAATAATAACTGATAAACGTAAAATTAAGTAGATGTATATTGTAAGATTAAATACATTTTATAGGCTTTTTTGTAATACAGCCTTTTCTTGTACATCTTTTTACATTGCAACAAATAAACAATTATCAAAATTTATATTTTAAACCCGAATAATACATCAATTTAATTAAAATAAAACAGAATAAAGCAGTCAACCATGGTAATAAAATGCATTCGGCATAGTGCCCTCTTCAGTTATATCCTGTGTTAACTTTAAATAAAAAATTCTCCCACATATTTAATAAAAAATACTTGGACAATTGACAATCGTTGCATAATCCTTTTTTCACAATTATTTTGTAATAAACGTAAAATTAAGGAGATGTATATTGTAAGATTAAATACATTTTATAGGCCTATAAAATGTATTTAATATTTATTTTTTCTTGATACATTATTTAATTACATAAACTTTGACAAACACGGGGCCCCCTCAAGCGCGGGGCCTGATTGGGTGCAATCGGTGAAATCAGCTTAAAATCTGGCACTGTTTACTAAGTACAAAGTGTTTTATTTAATCTCGACTATGTATTAACAAAAAAACAATTTGAAAAACATTTTGACATTTTTTTACGAATTAGAAAGAATACCGGCGTTGTTCGAGAAGTTCAGCTAAATAATGCAACAGTAATGTAACAACTGTCACCCATAATGATGTCGACACTCTGGTTAGTAATAAAAAAAAATTTAAATTAATTTTAGTGCATTTTATAGTATACAAATTAAATCGCTTGAAACAAATGGGATACTTTGGCAGCGCCACATTTAGAGCCGATCACAAATATTTTTATTTTAGCATTTTCCAATTTGAATCTGTATATTATTACATATTTATGGTGTACATATGCATATATTTCAAAATGAAGCAATATACGAAATTCCAGACACAAGAATTAGAATATAATTATAATGACTATACAATTTATTTTATAGCATATTGCATATGATATTTACAGGAAATGTTTTAAATAAATTTTCTACATCATCATTAACGAAATCATAAATATATATAATATATATATATATATATACCGGGTCTTTCTGAGCACCCGTGTCAACCGTTTTTCTTGTAACTGGGACATCACAAGGCGTCGGGGTGAAAAATTTGACTACCAATAGGCACCCGAACTAATCATCGGCGTTGGTTTCATTTCCCTAGACACACAGGAAGTAGGTGCAACTGGGGGCAAGTTTGAAAACCCCAATGGCGAGATGGGCCTTATTGGGCATGTTTGGATAGAGCTTTGAAAAACAAACAATATTGACTTAGATTTTATTCTCGTAACAGTTACAGGTTTCAAGAAAATCAAGCTTCAATATCTGGATGTCGGCGATATGTCACATGTGCTCGAAGTGCCTGCCGCCTTCGTGCAAACATTGCCGGCACCGCGTTTTAACATGGTCTGTACCGGTAGTCGTTTCAGAAATACCTACCGGTATGTAATTTATTGAGTCACATAAACGCATGTAGCAAATTAAATTGTTTGCTGACACTATTCATTAACAGGTTTCGGAGGAAAAGGCGATTTGTGCGAAAGAATTAACGGCACATGTCTGCGATTGTGCATGCAAATGGAAAACACATTTGAATGTTTGATCGGATCATAATCTGTACGGTAATTCCGTTGGTTTCTACGGCACCGTTTTGTGTTATTTATTCGTTTTCAGTTGATTTGAGCTATGTTTTAACGTACGAAAGTTTACGTCAGAGTCAACAACCAGAATCATTTACCACCAGGACCGTTTGAACAGGTATTTAAAGAGCGGTGCCGGTTGTCCTCAGCAGCAGAAGCATGTTCTCAAACGAAGAAGGGTTCGATATGCTGATGATATTAGGCGAATGTCGTCAAAATTACAGTGCGGCCGAGCGTCTGTACAGACAGAGATACCCATAACGCCATCCTCATTCCCGGGAAGTGTTCAGACATCTAGCAAATCGGGTTAGGACAAGAGGTGTGCTGCAACCGCACCACAAAAGGAATGAGGTGATCAGGAGGCCTGTGCGAGAAGAAAGGTCAGCTGATATCCTTACTGCTGTAGCCGTGAATCCCAATCATTCAATCAGCAGATTATCGGCCTATTCCGGTGTAAGTCAAACGACAGTTTGGAGAATTTTACATGACAGTCACTCACCAGCAGCTCGGAGGGAATGACTTTCAGAAGCGCGTCCGTTTCTGCGAATGGATGCTGACGAAAACCCGGCGCTTCTATCGATCAGTTGTGTAGACAGACGAAGCCACATTCAGGAGCGATAGGGTAGTCAATATCCACAACGCTCATTACTGGTCACGAACGAACCTGCATTGGTTGCAGGTAGTGGACCATCAGCATGTGTGGAGCGTGAACACTTGATGCGGAGTTATCGGTGGCCAAATCATCGGGCCGCACTTTTTTGAATGTCCTCTGAATGGCACATGCTACGTGGATTTCCTGGTCAATGTGCTTTGTCAGCTCCTTCAGGATGTCCCACTGGCAAAGCGAGCAGTTATGTGGATGCAACACGATGGTTGCCCAGCGCATTACTCTCAGGTGGCTCGTTGAGCAATAAGTGATTTGTTTCCTGGACGATGGATTGGCAGAGAAGGGCCTGTGGAGTGGCCACCTCGATCCCCGACTTGAACTCCCATGGATTTCTTTTTGTGGGGACGGATCAAAGACATTGTTTACCTGCAGCGTCCAACAACCAGAGGTGACATAATGCAGAGAATACGGGATACTTGCCAGTCTGTGAGCTCTAAGGAGGTTCGAAGAGCTACAGACCATGTTAAAACGCGGTGCCGGAATGTTTGCACGAAGGCGACAGACACTTCGAGCACATGTGACATATGCCGACATCCAGATGCTTGCCAGTCTGTGAGCTCTAAGGAGGTTCGAAGAGCTACAAACCATGTTAAAACGCGGTGCCGGCAATGTTTGCACGAAGGCGACAGACACTTCGAGCACATGTGACATATGCCGACATCCAGATATTGAAGCTTGATTTTCTTGAAACCTGTAACTGTTACGAGAATAAAACCTAAGTCAAAATTGTTTGTTTTTCAAAGCTCTATCCAAACATGCCCAATAAGGCCCATGTCGCCATTGGGGTTTTCAAACTTGCCCCCAGTTGCACCTACTTCCTGTGTGTCTAGGGAAATGAAACCAACGCCGATGATTAGTTCGGGTGCCTATTGATAGTCAAATTTTTCACCCCGACGCCCTGTGGTGTCCCAGTTACGAGAAAAACGACTGGCACGGGTGCTCAGAAAGACCCGGTTAATATATATATGTATATATATATGTGAGGTTCTGGAGACCCCCAAACGGCACTCCCTTGTCTTATAGAAATAATATGAAATTATGTTAAAATTTAAATTAAAAATTAAATGAAAAAAAAATTTGTTAAAAAAATAATAATTAATTCATAAAGACCGATCAAGATAACATTAACAGGGAACTTCGAATAAGTTCGCTAGTTTCTTGTCCATCCGTGGGAAAGTTCCTTCTGTGGATGGGATGGAAAGAATAAATAAATACGAGTTCCGTGTTCAAACAAGACACAGACGCAGAGTGGTAGATTGAAGAAAAGAACTTTATAATTTTCCAAGAGAAGTTAAAAAAAGGAAGAAAATGTAAGCCAAAAGACTGGAAAGCAACTCGTCCCGTCGGAGGGACGTCCGACGGAGATGATGTAAGCCGAAGGAAGAAAATGTAAAGACTGGAAAGCAACTCGTCCCGTCGGAGGGACGTCCGACGGAGATGATGTAAGCCGACGAATGGCAGCAATGGTGGACTACTACGACGAGACCGATAAGGACAGTGAATATGGTGAACCTTGTGCAATGAACTTGTGAACATTTAGACATTTTGTGGTATACGGATTACTTGAGATAAATTATTGATGTAAAGTCGGCAAACTCTCTCTCGGGTATGTGTAAGGTAGGACATGACGAAACTCACTCTCTCTCTATCAGAAAAATATACCAGTTGTAAAATTAGGTTAAATAATACACTATTTACAACCCACTTCGCTTCAAATTATATCACGCTTTTTTCAATAAATATTGTTATGATTATTTAAATCCACTTTTAACATACGGTGATATATTATATATATACGTATGTTAAAAGTGGATAAATAATCACCGTAAAAAATCACCGGAAAGTATAATCACCGTATGTTAAAAGTGGATTTAAATAACAAAATATAGTGATAATGCTAAATGAAAAAACTTACTACTGTTTTATACATTATCAAATGTACTATTATTATTTATATACTATTTTTTTCATACTATTTATATATTTTTTTAAAATTTAAAATTTTAAACAATAAATTTATTAGTAAATATATATATTGAATATATCATTATACTATTTATATATTTTTTTTAAATTTAAAATTTTAAACAATAAATTTATTAGTAAATATATATATTGAATATATCATTTTTAAATTTGACTGCGAGCTTTGAGCTCTTGAAGGAACTTGCTCAATCCCATATAGTTCATGCTTGTATCCCCGCTATTAGATACATATTATTCTGTTCTTTTTATATAATACTAAATAGTATATGATATGCAATAAACCTAATTTCCATAGAATAACATGGCAAAATGTTCCAGACAGAGGCATCCCTTTCAATTTATTCAATTTATGAGTAAAGTCAGATAGGTCGCCTCCTTTGAATTTTATCGTATATCGCCTGTCAATTTATCATATTTTTGCCTTGTGATAGTATGTCATGCATTTTCGATCATGTACGATCAAAAAGGACCTGTTGAAATTTATCCTGTTTTAGCATCGCGTTAGAATGTTTTACAGTGAATTCTATCATATCGGATTGATTTCAGACAATGGTACCTTCAAGTATTATCATGTATGGTGGAATTACAGTCATATTTTTCATATATTTTCAAAGCGATAGAACACCTTGCAATTTCTATCACACATGATAGATATTAGGTAGCCGCCATTTCAAATTTACTATTTTCGCATCGCGACAGGATGCTGTGCGATTTTCATCCCAAGATCAATGTCAAATAGCAGGGCCCTTCTAGATTTTATCATATTTTGAAGATCGATAGAGAACCTAATTTTCGATGCATGGTTGAAGTCAGACAGAAGCCCCATCATTCATATTTGATAATTTAAAATCTAGTCAAATGCTAAACAATTTTTATCATGCTTGCAGATATCTAAAATTTATGGAAATTAGTATTTAAAATGAAAAAATTAACAATGCACTGTCATCACTACTTCAAGATATGTGTTTTAATAAGAAATAGCCTTATAATATACTGCCATCTGTTGATGAAAGTAATTTACATAAATTATGCTGTTTTCAGGGGTCTATATTAATACAGGTAGGCCTCGATTAGTGCGAATAATTAGTTCCACGAATTTCTCGCACTATTACAAAGGAGATTAAGATGATATGGCCAGATAATGAGAAGAGATGAGGATTATACGGAAAAAAGACTTATGAACATGAAAGTGGAAGGAAGGAGGAAAAGAGGACGCCCCAAGAGAAGGGGAAAAAGACTTATGAACATGAAAGTGGAAGGAAGGAGGAAAAGAGGACGCCCCAAGAGAATGTGGCAAGATATCGTGGATGACGATCTGAGATCAAAGGATCTCAGAAGGGAATGGACAAAGGACAGAACGCAATGGAGAAAGCTCATCAAAAACAGCGACCCCATATAGAAATGGGAAGAAGCTTGTTGATGATGATGAAATGAAACAGTTTGCTTTACAGACTTTGCATCAACTTTTGATATTATTCTACAACAAAACTGATTGAAGATTATTTTATTCACATTTATTTATATTTATAAATTCGAAAAAAAATTATGTTTTCAAACAGAATCGTTAAGATGATAAGATCAAAAAATTGATAATTTTCTTAAATTTTTAACAATTTCAGAGTAATTAAATATTAATTGTTAAAAACGAGAATGGTTTACGCAATAAAGTAAATAGTGAGCCTATATTATACATGCCATTATAAATAATATATCAAAGATAATTTTCTTATATTATTATTTAACTTCATTCCTCATGTTTTTTGTACTTATTAATTTTGAAGTGAATTTGGAATAAGGTTATATTAAATATTCGATAAGAAATCTGCTGACCTTGTTTTCGTAAATGTGTGATATGCAATATTAAAGACTGTTATAAACAATCAGAAACAATGCAGACTCGGTATTTTTTAATGTTTAAATATAAGTAATTTCATAACTAAAAGCTGTAACCTTTATAATAGTTTATTTTTATTTAATTTAAACTTTTTATATGCATAAATTATTTGCTTGTAACAGAATATAAATAATGTATGAAGCAGCTTTCTTAACAGGGCCTACGAGAGAAATTTTCGGGCCCCTGACAAGTCTGTGGTCCGGGCCCCACTTAAAAAAGTGCATCACTTTGGTTTAATAAAAATCTTTCATGAGATTCGGTAACGTAACTAACCTATATTTTTTTCTGTGTGGCGTAATACAGCTTTCCACCAAGTTGGTACTAAGCGATAGGTTATTCCAGTGCCTACGCATAGGCATATTTTTTTGTGTGGCGTAACACAGCTTTCCACCAAGTTGGTACTAAGCGATAGGTTATTCCAGTGCCTACCCATAGGCTGCCTATACCCCTGGTGCGATTAGATGTCATGTGAAGGATGTGGTTCAACAGGTAGATCAAGATCCGTTTTGAAAAACTTTGTAATGAGATCAGGGAACTAAACCTGGATACACCAGGCACAGCGCGCTCCTACCGCGGCCGTCCATTCTAAAATTGACCTTTTGAACTGTTAAGTAATTTTATACTTATCAATGTTATATATAAAATAGTTTATTTTGGCACAATTTCTTTGGTTGGTAGACAATGCACTCAGGTGGCGGCCTGCGAACTATTAGATACGTTATGTGACACATCGAGGCCCGACGGTCGGGCCCTCTTCCATGCCGGGCCTGTGACAAAAGTCTCGGATTCACCCCCTCTCGGCGGCCCTGTTTCTTAAACTTGATAATCTAAAGAATAAATGCCACGTCATTCTCAGTAACATCAAGACTGAATTTTAAAATAATAACAGTTCTATAATTAAATAAGTTCTATAATTCTTTAAATTTTTAAAAATTAAACTTAAGATGTTATCATTCCAGCTTACTTTAAACATCAAATGTAATTATGTATATCTTATACGATAAGCCACATCGTAATTCTATATCAAAAAAAAAAAAATATGAAGGGTGTCACAAAAGTTACTATATCGAAAATTAAAGGGAATGCAGGAAAACGGGATTAAGACAATAAAATGCAATAGCTTTATTTCCAAATAAGTGTCACACAAAAAAGGGATGATCAGCGAGCAATCTCCACATGGCGACTATCCATGATGGCGAAAGTCAGTATCTTTATAGGGCTCAAAACAATGCAGTGTTGACTACAGAAGAACAAGTGTTTGTGGTGATGAAATTTCAAAGAACGGTGCATCGCTTTGAGCTCTTGTAGAGATAACGACGATCGCCATGTGGAGATGCTCACTGAACATCTACTTTTGAGTGGCACATACTTTGAAATAAAGCTATTTTGTTGTCTTAACTCCATTTTCCTCTATTTCCATTAGGGACACCTGTATATTATAAATAAATAATAAAATAATATTATTCCATATTAAATTATAACTGCATTTTCCTCTATTTCCATTAGTTTTTTGGGACACCTGTATATTATAAATAAATAATAAAATAATATTATTCCATATTAAATTATAAATGTTTTTCTATATTTATTCAGCGATAAAAGGATTAAGAAAATAAAATAAATAAAAAATTATGGAACAGTAATATATATTACTGTTCCATAATTTTTTCTTTGAAATTTCATTATATATAAATTTGACAAAATTAATTCATATTAACCATGTTTTTGATTTCGACTTTATAATTTTTAATATTCAGGTGTTGTACATTTTTTCATAAAAATATTTAGTATTGACAAATTTTTGGTACATGAATTTAAATTGTGTATTTAATGCATGTAAAAACGCTCGGTTCTCAAGCGCTATCTGCTATTTTCTTACGTGAAATAAAGTATATGACGTTAAGAAGAATTGTTTGCCTTATTCAAAAAGCACCTCTTCTTCATATGTCAATTTATTTTTATTGGTTGTTCTAGACGCCATGATTATTTAAATGTAATGAAAATAGAAAATAATAAAATAAATGAAAATCATCATTTTGCCGCCTTTGTCAATTTGGCGCTACAGGCATGGGCCTGCTCGGCCTGTGCGTAAAGACAGCCCTGCCTGTAACATATATAATAAAATTATTTTCACCTGTATAAAGTTTCACGTGTTAACCTTATTAATAAATTAATTTGCGTTAGGCTTTTTTTACGTCGACCTCCTTATAAATAAACGTTGACATCCAGTGTTACAGAGTTTACATAGCGTTTGAAATAAATTATATCGATAAATTAAAAAGAGGGGGCCCCATCGACACTTTTGCGGGGGGCTTCGCAGTTTTCAGCTACGCCACTGCATAGTTAAGCATTTGTTTACCACTTAAAGGCTGTTTCAATTCCTGATCCCACATTTTCAGGTGATAATTCCGGATTCAATTCATTGAATTCCGTCCTTTACCTGATGACGACCTCGACCAGGGATATGGGCACCGAAATGCTCTACCGCTTAATAATCGCCTGTTGGAAAATAGAGTAAAACTACAAAAACGGGAGAACTTCTACTCGATTCCATCATGGATGTTGGTCAACTCTTGTTAGCTATGAAATGGTCATTATTCATATAAATTTTCTTTGAAATTCTAAAGCATAATTGAATAAACCAAACTGAAACAACGGTTAGTAGGACAATTTTAGAATTCACAATGGACTGCTAAAATACTAAATAGGACAAATGGTGAAAGATGGATTGACAGTCATAGTCAGCAGTTCCTGAAAAAATTGGAAAACAGTATAGATTTTTTGATTCCGGATCGACCAGATCGAAATACAAATATAGTATTTTATGCTCAACTCAAACGAGCCACAGCATAACCACGCCACAACTACAAAACGGTAGTCTGTTTGTGGACGGTCGTGAATTATAATTATATTAATACAGAAAGGCATAATCTAACTCAGACGGACCACTAACTGAAATCAGTTTCAATCACTATCGCAACTTGTGGCCGATATCATCCCCAAAATTATGGTCGTCAGTGGTCGCGCTTAGCCGACCACTTCCTGAGCACTGTGGCGGGTTGAAGTCCGTATTCACTACACATTGAGGTCGATACAAAAGACTTCAACCGACCACAGCTTGCGGTTCGCGAGTGACTGATTTCGATTACAACTGAAGTCGGCTTCAACCGCTGTCGCTACTTGTGGCGTGATTCTGTTGTGGTACGTATGAGTTGAACCTTATAATTTGATAAATGATCAAAAATTTTATATGACCGTTATTCATTAACTTGATTTTATAATTTACTGGTTTTGCATAATATTTATAGAATTATTATGAATTACTTTTTACAATATTGAGCCACATATATATCATTTAAATCATTATCCATATTTGAAATAAATTATTTTTAAAATTAATTTATAATGAAATTGTATGAAATTTAAATTATATTTCACTGGAGAGATTCACAAAGCTTCATCTAACAAAATTGACTTTATTTGATAATTTAAATATAATTAATAAATACATGAATAATAATTTTCACTTATTAATAAAAATAATTTTTATAGTATTTAAAAATAAGTATTTTTGTCAGTTTATTCGTACATATGATAAATGTTGCTGAATGATGCAATTGTAGGTTTTCGCATGTTCGTGGCTACGTAGATGGTGTTGTCTGATGTACAGTACAGTATTTGTTTTAAGTATAGTATCTTATTGGCAAAAGTAAGGATATTGTAGTGGGTTTTTATTTATTATTAAAAATTTAAGATATTTGTATTTTTATTCTATTTGAAACCATTTTAAAATGCATGAAAATTTAATAAATTACATAATCAATTTTGAAATCATAAATTTTCCAATTCTGAATATTGTGATTTTTATTACTATATTTATTATTTTAAAAATTATTTAGAATAGCGGTAATTTAGTGATATTTTGATTTTGTAGTTAAGAAAAGCAATTTATGTAATTTTTGTACCTAATTTTTTATTATTTTATCTTTACATAATCATATATAAAATGAATTCTTAAGTTTTCCAAAAACTAACAATTGATAGATATTGAAGTTTAATTAACCGAGCTGTTGATTCCCAAGAATAAAGATTATGGTACCAAGATTTTTATTATACATTAAAGTAATACTAATCAATAAAATATCGAATTTCGTCATGGCAAATTAATCAACAACATAAATATATCGTTGACTGCTCAATGAAATCCTACAATATGTTTACATTATCGTAATTTTATACATCATTTGGGAAATATGGGGAATTCTCATTATCCATATTTTTGTACCTAATTAATTTACAAAGCTTGCTTCATACATGCTTATAATTATACATTAAATAACGACAGGGACATCATACACTCTTATATCTTCCTTGATTGCAAACCATTTTGAAATATCTTCATTCATTCTCACAGTTATACAGTTGTCACCTTACATCATTTCCATAATTCTAAGCAGCTTTTAATTCACACCATACTTATCAGTAATTTCCAAGGCTTATTCCTATTCACTAGATCATATACCATATTAACTTCCACAAATGTATAGAATACATTTCTCGTGCAGAGATGCCTTTCCATAATCATACATATTGAGAAAAATCTTATCTTCTGTCCATTTCTGAAGCTATACTGCACTTCATATATTTATCAGTCTCCTTTTCACTCATTCACAATATCAGTAAATACTCTTCCATTTACATTAAATAGACTTATACTCTATAATTCTTGTACTTGTATCTGTTATCTTTCTCCTTGTAGATGAATATAATCTGATCAGATTGATTGAATTAAGTTATATCATCCATTCAATGTAGTTAGCAGAAATGGAATATCTGTTCCACAACAGGTTTCCGTAATAAATTTTAATATTTCAGCCATAATATTATTCAGGCCAGAGTTCTTATCACACTTAAGTGTACCAATTGCATTTGTACCCCTTCACACTATATACATTCTCTTTATGCTCAGTTCAGCCATTGCATTCATCTTGTTTTCAATAATCATAAAATTTATGAAAATATTCTTGATATTTATCAACCACTTCAGATTAATTCTGCATCATTTTGCCATCCTGATCTTTCACATCATAAATACAGCCATCTTGCCTCTTAAATTTCTTATATATAAGCATTCCTCTTCTCTTTTTTTATATAAAAAATTTAATATTTATATGCAAGAGTAGTACTTATGAACATAATGCATTCATAAGTTTTGCTCATAAATCAAAAATTTTTTTAATTTGATATTTCCTTTTACAATGAATCAAGAGATACTAAACACATTGTATATACTGGATTATATATCTTATTAATTGACTAATTATCGTTAGATATTTATTTCAGGGATTTGAATATAAATGCCTGATTATAAAACAATTTTAAGTAGATGCTCTGCATTTTGTAGTACTATAGCCAAAGTGGCCAAATTGTGGCTTGTGAGTCACATGCAGTTCTTTGGTGCCTTAATGTGGCTCCATACCATGAAAGTTAATAGTTAATATGGAAAATATCTATTTCATTTTAAAAAATAATGTAATTTGTTCATTTATTGTAAAAAGTAATATGCATCTATGTAAAATATATAATAAACAATTTTTGAAACCATTGTTAAGATTACCCAAAAAAACTGATGCAACTCTCATTGACCTAGAAAGAAATTGATTGCAGCTCTCAAGTATTTGAGATTCTTCTACATGGTTCATAGTGACATGAGATTTGGCCACTCCAGTGCTGGATTTACCTATAGGTCGACTAGGCCGCATCCTAGGGCCCCGCAATTCTAGGGGTCCCAAAACTATCAATCTGTTTTCAACTTTTATAAACTTTTAATAAGAAAAAATGGGTTTTTATTAAAGTGCTAGATAGAAAGTAAAATTTTAAAGGTTCCTTATAAGGTATAACGAAGTTATAAGTTATTTCAGAGATGATGATTATTTTTAGGGGCCCCCAAAGCCTTGCTGGTCCTAGGGCCCCCAAAAATGCAAATCTAATTCTGGGCCACCCCTGTAATACTATAGTAATACTAATACTAATTTACTATAGTAATATGTTAATGTAAAATTACATAATTTTATTTATCTTAATTCTAGACTACTGCTTGTACAGTTTCTGAATTTTTAATTTTTACATTTTTAAATACAGTAATGCAATAATAATTTCATAAGAGGTGTAACTTTTAAATATATTTTGATATTAAAAGTTTTTGTTGAATTAACAGTAATATTATAATAAATTCTTTAACAGTATTTTTTGAACATATAAATGATTTTTATATAATCATTGTTTTGCTTTTTTCTGAAATTAGATTTTTGGCCACAGTTTAAAGTTGGGGGCCCTGACCCACAATATGTTCATTGCTATTCTAAATTGTAATAAATAATAATAATTAAATGTGAAAAAATTTTAAATTATTTATGTTAAGCAAATTTCTCTATAATTATATAATATTGAATAATCTAATAAATGTAATTCATCTTGCTTATTATTATTATTTTATTTTTCAGATATATTGGAATTTATTGGAAAATGTGATTATTGTCTCTACTGTAATTCAAATAATAATAGAAAATGTCTGAATCTTATGAAAATGAAAAAAATGATAAGGACCAAAAAGTTATTTTGACTTCAGTAGAATCTCAAAATTCAATTAAAAAAGAAGATAGTGGTATTTGTCTTGCAAAATCACAAGATTGTGGTATATCTCCAGATTCAAATGAATATAATAATAATAATGCAACTAAGTCAGATGAACTTGAATATCTGAGTAGTCCTGATTCAGGTCATCAAGATAACTCATTTTCGATATCTGAATGTTGTAAAAAGAAATTATTTTTGATAAAAATACTGAGAATGAATCAGATTTATCAATAAATGACAAACTGGAATCTGTAGAATTACAGACTAAATATAATGATGAATCATCATTTATTGGAAGTTCTGAAATTGATCATTTTGATTCTGATACTAATGAAATGTCTGATCAAGATGACACTATGTCAACAACTAGTGCTGATTCTAAAGAAAGGAATTCTGATGACCAAGATTATAATTGCATTCCCAATGTACCAAAACCATCTCATAAGTGGATTGCATGTAAAGAAATAATCAATAGGCAATATGGAACATCAAATCGTTATATTAATGATTTATTTAGATTACAAAATTATGGTAGTCTTTATTCAGTAGAACATTTACAATTATTTAATAAGCTGACACATCATGAAGGATGTGTGAATGCATTACATTTTAATGCTACAGGTACAAGATTAGTTAGTGGTTCTGATGATTTAAATATTGTAATATGGGATTGGGGAAAAGGAAAACCTGTTCTTGTTTATGAAAGTGGCCATCGAAACAATGTCTTTCAAGTATGTCATTTTTTATTTTAAGCAATAGATGATAAAAATTAAATTTTTATTTCATTTAATTTATTGTAATTAAAATATTAATAAATTAAATTATTTTATATTTGTTGATCTTCATTTTGTGCTAAATTGTCTCAATTGTTATGCTGTGTGAATATTCTTATTTTAGTTTCAACACAACCTAATATTTATTCAATTTATATATAGGATATTTAGAATGAATTATTATTTATAGCAACAAATCCATAAATTTTTGTGCCTAAAATATATGAATTTCTCATTATTAATGCATTCTAGAACAAAAGCATTTTTGTTTTAATAAACACACTATACATTATTTTAATAAGCCAAAAGAATACAAAAAACTACAAGAACTAGACACAAGTGGATACTTTCTGCATATCAAAGCATTGAGTCAGAGACTCAAACCCATGGAATTACATTCATCAATCATAGAATTTACTGATTACATCATTGTCATAAGTACAAGGGATTATAAGTTAAGTCAACAATATCCTGTACACAAAAATGGTGCATATTAATAATATCATTTCTATTTAATACCGGTAATTATATTTACAAATATTTTTACCATAATAATAAATTAAAGAATAAATGAAAATTTTGACTTAAATCCAGTTTATAAATTTTGAGATTCACATCTCCAATATTGTTTAAGATCCTGTCTTATATTTTTTTATGCCAGCTTCATGCTGGATTTAGCTCTTCTAGAAGATTAAGCTTATTGAATTTTCATCTCATTTTCTCCTTATAAATTATCGCTATTTTTGCTATTTTTCTTTCATCATCTTTGTTATCTATACTGCTATTTCATCTTTTCATTTTATGTATATTCTGTAATAGATAGATCTTGCTAGGTATTAGATAAAAGAACTGGAGAAATGCATCTTACACAAAATTTATAATCTGAAATTAAAAAGTTATACTTTTGTATTAAAATTTAACTAAAGCTTTTCTAGCAATTGAGGAAAAATTTCTTTAATATGCTAATATTTTTGGCCAAACACCCATCATCAGGCTACACAATTAGAACTAGAATCAGAATCTGTTTTAAAAACGTAAGAAATAAACTGGAATAAGTAGAATAGTTATACTTTTGTATTCTTAAAATAATAATAATAATTATTTATTATTATTTGCCATAAATAAATTTTTTGTGTACTTAAGTTAAATTTTTGAATTCTTCCTAGAATCCTTTGTATGTATATTTTTTGTTTTATTCTTATTATGTCAGCACAGTTACTGATTAAATATTGTCAAAAATATTTTTGTAGTTAGACGAAAACTATTAAAAGTGCATATTCTCACTTAAGGAACTGCTAAGAGCTGAAAAAGGAGAGACAGAAAACTACCTGTGTTATGACATTTTAGTGATCTGTTGTACATCCATAATAGAATCTTTCCCAAGAAGTCTTGTTTACACACAAAAGACAATATCTTTCTCAAAGAGATCATAAAAAAAATCTTCCAGTGCAGGAAGATGGAACATTAGCAGATCATATCTTAACATATTGGTGCCCAGTTCTGTAATGTCATATTAATGGTGTCAAATTATGCTTGCTGCCCAGCTCTGTTTGAAACTGTATTAATCGAGTTTCCCACACAATTTTCACATTGGCCTATCTATACATTTAGCACTGATATTGTGTTCTATAATATAATGCAAATTTTGCTCTTCATATGAAGAATTTGATTTTATAAATTTTTTCCTAAACAATTGTAAACAATACAATATTTTTAAATGTGTGAAATTTTTATAAATTTAATTTAATCTGAATTTAATGAATATTAATTTGATTATTATACAGGATTTATTATATTCCTAGTAAAATATAATTATTTAGTTATAATAAATAAATAAAAATTATATTTATTTATATATGGAATTCATTTTTTGCTGTTATAGAGCAGCCATTCTCAACCTGCAGCCTGCCAATTTTTTAACTGTGGCTTGGAACACACAGTCATGAATTTAATGAAAGTGCAGAATTCTTCTCCCACATGCAAAAAAAAAATAAATAAATAAAAATTCTGGTATTAAAAGATTTTTTTTTTTTAAATCTGGAAAAATTAGAATTTTCCTAATTTGTTAGGCTATTCCTGATACATTCATAAAATTTTTTTTCATGTGACACCGATCAGTTGCCAACTGCTGATATAGCATGTTGCAGCCTGCTTAATTTAACAAACAAATTATGTGGTCCAGGGGGAAAAAAGGTTGAGAACCACTGGTATAGAGTAATTGCCAATTGCTGCTTTTTTGAAAATTTATTACAAATTCATGAAATATAGTACAAGATTCATTTCTATTCCATCTTATGAAATAATTCTCTTGATTTTTAATGATAAAAATCAAAAACTTTTCTACCAAAAAGTAACTAGAATAGTTTATGTATCAGGTCATCCCATAAGTAATGTTGTTTTTTGCATGTGTGAAGAAAACAAACAAAATTTACCTAGAACAGATTTTTTAATCATCATAATAAGTACTCCTGGTACTTACAACTTTCTCTCACTGTTGAACAAGTTTTTGAATGCCAGACTCAAAGTCCGTGAATTTCAATCCAAAAACTCAGACAGGTTCGGTGGACCTTCTTGACATTTCGAAGTTTTCCCCAGAAAGATAGTGTTTGAGGCCGAGAAACAGATGATAATTGGATGGTACAAGGTCGGGAATATGCTGGATAAGGAAGTTTTTTCCCATCCAAACTCTTGTAACTTAGCATAAGCCATTCTGGCCACGTGTCGTTTCACAAGGCCGCCATTCCTTTATGATTAAGAGTGTCAGATGTTTTTCCTTCAAGGCAATGCATATATACCCTAGCTGCTGACAGTAGACTTCCCCTATAATGATTTGGTTCAGTTGCAGAAGCTCATAATGGATTATACTTTGCATATCTCACCAAATATTCATTAAACCCTTATGTGGAACATGCCAAGATTTAGCCACTGCTGCAGGCAAAAATCTGTTTAGGAAGCCACTGATATTTGTGCTTAATGTTGTGGTACAGAATCCATTTTTCATTTCCTATAATCACTCTTTTAAAAAAGGCTCCTTCTTTTCACAGGAGAACAAAGACCTCAAATGTCCACATGTTGTCATAGAATTTGTGGTGTGAGCTCATGAGGTGTCCACTTACCCAGTTTTGACTCATAGTAAAGGTCCTGTAGATGCCTGTGAATAGTTGAATGGGATGATTGTAGCCAATTCCTTGACTGTTACCTTCGGATTCTCCTCAACGACAGCTCTCAGTGTATCATTATCCACTCAGCAGGTTGGCATATCTGTGAGGGTTCTGTTACCAAATTGGAATTTCAGGAACCAGTGTTGATACTTTCTGACATTCAGAGTACCCTGCCCATATATGGTATTGATGTTTCATGTCACTACAGTTGCTGTATGCCCTTGTCTCATACAGCATCTAAAGACATTTTAAATTTTCAAAATTATATACAGCATATACATACAATGATGGAGTAATTCTTTTAATTGATTAATGAATTCATTTAAAGATTAAAAGATTAAATCATCCGTCTGAAAATGCGAAAGAAGGGGACCTAATCATTATATATATATATATATTTATTTATTTATAGTATGTATTTAAATGCAAGATCTATTTTGTTTATATAACTTAAAATGAACTAAAATAATCCGTGTTTATAAAATTCAATCAAAAATTTTTCGCTACAATTTTAGTTGAAGTTTATTTAGATGTGGTGCAAGAAATATTCCAAAATTGCATAAAATATCAGAAGTTGAATTAAACTAAACAGCTATTATAAATAGAAACACTATAATATTTAAATTCATATATATGTACTAATTAATGAAGTGGCATGAAATTTGTAAAAAATTTCATCATTATAATTCCAAATGACATTTAGTCAAATGTCTGCTTCTGGATAATCGTGAGTATGATATATTATCATTTAGAGTCATTGATAGAACCTCACAGAGATGAGATATGACCACACCAGTCATAACAGACCTTCCGAATGCTGAAAATGCGTAACACTAATCCATAAAGCACCTTAAGAAACCTGTAAACAGACAATATTTATCGGTGTACCACTGATGAGAAAAAAGATAAAGATGCTCAAAGTTCACAGAATAACTAGTATTACAGTATATAAGTTTTAAAGTACTTTTTGCATGTTTAATTGAAATATTGCATAGGCCTACTTTAAGGATAAATATGTGATTCAGACAAAAATGGGAGGAACAGTAAGCACATTTGAAGAGAGGTAAAGATGGACAATTGGATTCGAGACATGTTCACAAGTATTGAAGTTGAAGCAGTAATCAACAGGTGTAATGAATAGTTGGGTCACTGTCAAGATAACCAGTTTTATAGAAAGAGTATGGGATAATATTTGGAAAACTAGAAGTGAGTGAATTTTTTCAGTTTCAATACTTCTGAAACGTCATAAACCCCATATTCCATCTTTAACCTTAATTTTCGAATACGTTCACTGTTCCTCACATATTTTCTCTAAACTACAAATCATCCTTCAGATACACAATAATTGTAATTAAACATACACTACGTCCGTTGAAAACTATATAGTAAAGTTATTCTGTGAAATTTGAACATCTGTAGCTGTCGTCTCAACAGCGGTCTGTAGACAAAAGTTGTTTGTTTAGAGCAGAGATTCCCAACCTTTTTCTTGCATGGATACCTTTTAAAAGAATGGTTTACTTCATCGGCCCCCTAACATTTTTCTCTATAATATACAGCATACAACATCATCATAACATATATAACTGCGTAGACAAAAGTTGTTTGTTTAGAGCAGATATTCCCAACCTTTTTCTTGCATGGATACCTTTTAAAAGAATGGTTTTCTTCATCGACCCCCTAACATTTTTCTCTCTATAATATACAGCATACAACATCATCATAACATATATAACTTAAAGATAACAGTTAAGAGAATGCGCATTGTAAACAATATATAATAATATATGTTCCAAAATATGGCTTATTAATTAATGCTCTCAACGGTTATTTTTTTAATTAAAATACTTAATAAATTGTCTATTTTTATTATAATTAATTTCAAATTCCCCAATTAATTATCGATTTTATTAATAAATTTTTTTAATCAATGGGATCTTGATCTTGATTATGCCGATCAATCGCCCGATGCATATTCGACTATCGACCCCCTATAGAACCCTTGATCATCATCGACCCCCTTTAAAATTTCATCGACCACCAGGGGGTTAATACCGACTCCGTTGGGAACCCCTGGTTTAGAGATTTCATAAGATGTTCTATCAATTGGTGCTATGCATATTCAACAATCGAATTCATAAAATCGTGAAATTCCCTTGTGAAATTTAGTACTTAAAAAAATATTAAATTTTGTGAACGTCATAACCTATAACGAACATATAGTTATATTTATTGTTTAGCTGCTGAACGAACATCCACAAATTTTGATGATGCATCATTAGTTTTTCAAGTTCAAATTTCAGTCCATTTCTTTTTATTAAAGACATTTCTTGTATTATTCTTCTGTTTGCCCATAATCGCAGATATTCGATTTTTTCTTAGGATGCTTTCATTCCTTCCAAAAATCTTGTGAACATATGTAAAAACATCATAAAAATTTCTAAATTAAATCAGTACGATTAGCAAGAAGGATTGTTTCACAATTGTTCTTCCGATGTGAGACATTTCTCAGTTTTAAAAGCCCCGAAAACACAGAATGTAAAGTACTGATTATCTACAAAAGAATAACTAAAAATAAACTCTAAAGAAACAGATTTTTAAATAATCCTGTTAGATAATCTTACTTTGATCGGAAATTTTTTGTTAACATAAAAAAATCTACCCATTGAGAGACTCAGTGACACTTTTCCAAACCTTTTCATGAAATTCAGAACCTAAATAAATGATAATTATTTTAAATTTTTAATACATTATATGGTAGTGAACCATCAGGCCTACTTTGAACTTTGTTGTTAGTTCTAAGTTGCATATTGCGATCTGTCTGATATCTTGAAAGTCATTCAACATCTGAAAAGTAAAAAAATTATATAATTATTCTGGAAAACAGTAATTGAATTTAGTTATTCAAGCAACTTACATTAAAGGCAATTAAAAATAAATTCTAAGGAAACAGATTTTTAAATAATCCTGTTAGAAAATCTTACTTTGATCGGAAATTTTTTGTTTGTTAAAAAAATCCACTCATTGCGAGACTGAATGCACTCTTCCAAACCTTTTCATAAAATTCAGTACCTAAATAAATGATAATTATTTTAAATTTTTAATATATAAAATGATAGCGAACCATCATACCTATTTTGAGCTTTGTTGTTAGTTCTAAGTTGCATATTGCGATCTGTCTGATATCTTGAAAGCCATTCAACATCTGAAAAGTAAAGAGATTAAATAATTATTCTGGAAAACAGTAATTGAATTTAGTTATTCAAGCAACTTACATTAAAGGCAAAAGAACACAATATACATCCATACATTATACAGATAAAAGTGCAAACGACGGTCAAAAACAATATGGCATTTCTGAACACTTTATTCACAGTTATATACAAAAGAAGATAATAGAAAAGACTGGTACTGAAAGTGATGATAACATAACCTATAACGAACACATAGTTATATTTATTGTTTAGCTGCTGAACGAATATCCACAATATGGCATTTCTGAACACTTTATTCACAGTTATGTACAAAAGAAGATAATAGAAAAGACTGGTACTGAAAGTGATGATAACAACCTATAACGAACACATAGTTATATTTATTGTTTAGCTGCTGAACGAATATCCACAAATTTTGATGATGCATCATTAGTTTTTCAAGTTCGAATTTCAGCCTGAGTCCATTTCTTTTTATTAAAGACATTTCTTGTATTAATTGCTTGAATTCCCTATCAGAAAACAAAATAAATACTGTTCCCATCAATAAAATATTACCGTATATTCCAACAAGATATCTTGATACTAATCCAGTTTCAAGAAAACAAAAAAGTGCTTCGCCATAAAATTTTTCTTCTTTTTCCAAAGCAGGGTATATGTAAGTTGCAAGTATGACTTCAAAACAAGTTGAAATGATGTTAAGTTTTAAAGAAGTGGTGCGTATCTATTAATGGTGTAATACAGTTGTATCGATTTTTCTTCAGTAAAAATTTCGTTTCTTAATCGAATATTCATATCAAGTTTTTTTTCGTTTAAGGCAACTAAAAACAGAAGCGATAAGAAAACCAAATATTGAAATGGCTAATTTGAATATCATATGTTTCTTGACAACATTGTATGCTGCAATACAAATAGCATTCTGATTAAAACCAGGTATTAAATGCCATACATTTAGAATAGTTTGCTTCCATAAAATAAATTCGATAAAATTAATATAAATATTTTTTACCTTATCAAACTTAAGAGATCTTGTAGTTTGGCAATTGCATCTATAACAGGGATCTAAACCATATATTAATGCCATATTCAAGAATGGTGTAACGAAACAAGTTAAGCAAAATTCCATCTTTGCCATGGAAGGCATTCTTCACTTTCCTAATTTTCAATCTATGTTAGAATTAACCTGATTGCCAGCCTTGTTAGTTTATATTCCGTTAAAAATTAAAATTTTTTCTTACTTTCGACGTTGATAACCGATTCGTGTCATAATTTTAGAATTAGAGAACTGATAATTAAAATAATTCTGTTCGAAAATTACATTATAATATAAGATTTCTTCGTATACTTTATCTGGTGTGTTGTCAAATGGGAATATAATCGCAAAATAATTCTTGTGTGATCTTGATTTATTACGTAGCATATATTTTACGAAATGAACCAAGTAATAAATAGTTTACGTAATAAAGATATTTGGTTTATCACGTAACGATTAAGTCGTAAATATTACATAAAAATACTTAAACTTGGTATTGTATCATGGAAATAATCTTATGTAATTTATATCTACGCGTTTAATATAGCAAGAGAAAAACCTATAAATATGATCTTGATTTATTATGTAGCATATATTTTACGTAATGAACCAAGTAATAAATAGTTTACGTAATAAAGATATTTGGTTTTTCACGTAACGATTAAGTCGTAAAGCTTACCTAAAAATACTTAAACTTGGTATGGTATCATGTAAATAATCTTATGTAATTTATATCTACGCGTTTAATATAGCAAGAGAAAAACCTATAAATAATACGCATGGACACCAGTTTAATAGACTAAAACTCTAGTAGTAGTCAAAATTTCTCGAAAATTTGATTGTTCAAAATTTTTTCTTGATGTCATTTGTTGTTAAAAAACATCATAGAGGATCACAGATATGTTTATATATATTATAAATTTCATTAGTTAATATTTAGTTGTTAATATATTTTTAAAAATTTTAGAAAAATCATATTAATTTAACTAACTTCAATTGCACTATAAATTTTTATTTGACGTCATTTCTGATGAATAAATCTACTAATCTTGAGAACGTATTAAAAAAACATTGCGTAACGAATCAGTTCCATTCTGCGCAGATTTATTTTATTTTAACATTAGACTTCCTAGTATAAATATAATTATCTAAAATATTTCTGAATAATCTATTTAATAATATACCCACATTATTTTTAAGGTCACATATCTCAAAAATTCTTTCCCTACAATATTAGAAGTATGACGATTTGTTCAATATATAATGAAAATATAACATCTTTAAATATTGCAAAGTGTCTCATAATTATTTTGAGATTCTAGAGCAGAGGTTCTTGACCTGGGGTATCCATATCCCTTGGGGATATGGGAACCAAATGCTGGGGTATGGGATTCGATCTCTAAAGTACAGTAAATTCAAGCTGTTGACATATTTGGAATCATACTGGCAATTAATATAAGAAATGTTAAGTATTATTTCGATAATCAACTGCTCAATCCATTAGGGATCTGGAATCAATAAAAGGTTAAGAACCCCTATTCTAGAGTTTCAATAGGTGATATGTAATCGATGAATACGACTAATAAATAATTTGGATGCCCGAGAAAATTTAAATAATGAAAAATTAATCAAAATGAATTGTACTCTTTCAAAATTGAATTCAGCTTGAAAGGAAATCATTTATTGATTTCTATGTTACCTAGTTTACTTTATGTCGTATCAACTCAGATTTTCCGATATTTATTACCAATATATATATATATAGTACATGAAAAAATGATGGAAATGATTATTTTAAATTATCTAATTTTCTGAAGTATCCACAATCATTAAAACGTGAGATTGAAATGTATTTCATAATAGTCATCTTCACTAGCGTAGTCTGTATTAGGCGGAGTGGGGGTAAGGGCAGAGTTGGGGAAATGCATTATCGGGATTTTTTTTATTATAAGATAATCGAAATCTTGATATTTCATATTGTAGTATTCTACTACAAGTTAATATCGACCTATCGACATAGATAACTCACGATGAAAAGCAAAAAAGTTTAAATTAAATATAATTAAATTAAAGAATAACTGGTTTTATTTCATTTGTTTAAATAAATCTACGATTATATTTAATTACAAAAAATAAAAAGTTTTGATAGTAAAATTAATATTTTTATAATTATATACATATAAGGTGGAGTGGGGTAAGGGCTTACTTGGGGGAAGTGCATTATCGGTATTTTTTTATTATAAGATAATCGAAATTTTGTTATTTGATATTGTAGTATTTCTATACAAGTTAATATTGACCTATCGACGTAGATAACTCATAATATATGATGCGAATCCAGTATTTACATCGACTTTTACAAACGCGTCGCGTCCGAACAGCAAAGACGCGTCCGAACAGCCCACACAACTTTGACAGTATCTTAAAAGTGCAATAATTCTTAAGATAACTTCACATTAGGAAATACTTTTTGGTATTTGTACGAAGAATATTGATTAAGGTTTACATTACGTAAACAATATTTTTTTAGATTTCAGAAGTTTTTGAGAAAAACCCTGATAAGCTCTTGCCCTGTAAATATTGTTACCTAGGGCAAGTGCGGAACAGCAGCTTGGGGTAATCACGTTATAGGTACGAAGATTATTGATTAAGGTTTACATTACGTAAACAATATTTTTTGACATTTCAAAATTTATTGAGATAAACCCTGGTAAGCTCTTGCCCCGTAAATATTGTTACCTGGGGAAAGTGCGATTCTGCACCTTGGGGTAATCGCGTTATAGGCTGTTCTGGCCTCATAAAGCGTTCAATTTTATTTTTTCGTGTTTACATTTTAATTTGTATATTTGCTTCTTTTTCTAGCATATAATATGGGTCACAGCTACGTCAGAAAAACCAACAGGGGTGATTATTCAAAAGAAATGAACGGCATGCGAACGTTGTCCGAGATGACGATTGGTTAAATGCAAAGATATCAATTAAAATTTTCATAGAAACCATTTTTCTATTCGATAAAAAACATTTTGTCATATTTCACCATACCATCCCTCACATTTCACAAGGGGGACACAACTCCGTCCCTCCTGTCTGTATGTTAAAGCCGATTTCGATTGGCTTTAACATACAGGTTGGGGGCCATCGAGAAGTGGCCAATGTAAAACGGCTTAGATCACTATGTCTTCGTTTTAAAAAATTCGAGGTCGAATGTCATGACGGCGGACCACGCCTATATTCCTAAAATATTAGGCCATCTCGACTTATCCGGTGGCGTAGTAGTTAAGGCGCTTGCTTGTGGAACTGAAGGTTGTGGGTTCGAATCTCGTTTACATATTTTTAAGTGAATAAATTAAAATATTACTAGCAATAAAACTTCAGATAAAAATCAAGTTTTTTTGTCATAGTTACGTATGGGTTAGTAGCAATTCGTCGAATTGCTACTATTTCATACGTAAAGAGGCTTTGAGCGCAAATGGATATATTAGATATCACCCACGCATAGTGAATTACGGCAATTAGAGAGAGAGAGATAAAGCGAGAAAGAGTCCGAACAATAATTGAAAAGCGATTTTGTCAAACGTAACTATGACAAAAATACTTACTTTTACCTTGGAGTTTTATTGTTAATAATATTTTAATTTATTCACTTGAAAACAAGGGACGCAAACGAGACTCGAATTTACAACGTTCAGCTCCGGAGAGAGGCACCTTAACCACTACGCCGCCACTTTGGTTGTAATATCTGCAGATTTTTAGGCATATAGGCGGTGCGGTCCGGCTTTATGATAATTGACCTCGATTTTTTTTAATAACGAAGCATAATGACCTAAACTCTTTACACAGGGTTTTTTTCGATGGCCCATAACCTGTAGATTAAAGCCGATCGAAAACGGTTGGGACGGACCACTTTTTAATGGCCCCAACCTGTAGGTTAAAGCCTATCGAAATCGGTGGGACGGAGTAGTCCTCTGACATTTGAAGAGTTCAAATCTCATTTTTTAGCAAAAGAATAACTTTACAAAGAAACAACCTATCTTAATGCGGTAAAAAGTATTTTATAGCAAATTTGTTCCTAATTCTGGTCGTGTCAATTTGGATGCGTAAATAAACTTCAAAACGTTTTTAACTTGCAACTACGCTCTTACCTCGTTTCGGGTTAAGTGCGAATAGCTGACATTTTGTAAGATTTTGTCACAAATATAAAATTTTCAAAAATGATTTAAACGGTATTAGCTTTGGAATGCCATTGTTAACGACTCTTCCAAATATCTATAAGATAGATTGAAATACCTTTATTTAAAGTCCAACTTTGTAAAAACCGCTGTGCACTTACCCCACTCCGCCTTATATTTGTTCATCTTCTCAACTAAATAAATAAATGAATTCTTAAATATTAGCTAATTTTTACCAAATACAGGTCTCTATTTCAGGTATATGTATTTTCATCTTACAATAAATATAAAAAAAAAATTATACGTAGAATTTTTCCCTTTAAATATTTATATAAAATTTTCCAATATACAGGTTGTCAACGTTTCTGTAGACCAGGCATTTTTCTCGAAAACTATCGTGTATTCGTCAAAACTGTAAAACATGTGTCCTGTTACATTTTCTTTCCAAATAAAAATCCGTCATACTATAATACTAACTAGTTTAATTTGCACACAGCAACTACCATTTTATTATAACAACTAAAATTCATTGTTCTAAATCTTTGATAAATTAGCGAATATAAAAACTTTTAAATATGTTTAAATTAAACATTAAATATATAAATAAATTAGCTAATAAATTTTAAGCAATTTTACAATTAATATACAAATTTTAAATTTGCACTATTCTCAAATCAAAAAATTTTTATCATAATTTTCAATATGCTGTATACGAGGGTGAATCAGTAATCCGAAATTTGGTTTTAACTGTTAACTAAGATTGCACTACTATCTGTGCATTTACTGCCAGCTGTGAATTGATCTCTCTGATTTGTTCAGCAAGTTTCTATTTTACATCTTTTATTAGTTTTGATGACCGCTCTATTCGTAGTTTCCAACAAGGAAAACTATGAATGGCGAGCTGTTATTCGTTTCTTTGGGATGAACATATTCAATATCTAAAAAAAACTTGAACTGCAGAATTAGAGTAGTCTTTAGCCAAAAAGCAGTGCCTATAAATGAATCGACAATGTTAAAAACGGTTGTAAAAAAACGTTATAAATAAAGGAGTAACGATGCCATTCACATCTAATAGCGATCAATGTGACCACAACCAATGGATGTGGACTCCTTCACTTTTGTCATTTATGTGACAATTTTGAATTTATCGATGCATTTATAGACACATTCAATATTGTCGTAACTAGTGATTTGGATGGGTAACCAGTTATCAATCATGAAGATTGATAATTGTGTGATCATTTTTAAAAATGTCGAACAATCGTAGATATTACTTTTAGGCAAAACACTATTTCCATAATATACTTGCAAGTTTTTGATGCATTCGGCCCTTTTAATACTTTCTACCCACAGTAACTGGATCATGCTTCGCTGTTTTCCTTGGTGCTAACTATGAATAGAGCAAATTGTGCTAACCTCACTAAATAATCCTTTACATAATTATATTAAATATGATACATATTTAAATATTTACCTTCAATTCATTTAGATTTAATATTTAACTTCACTAATTATTTCAGAAATGAAGTACGATTATATCCATCGGTTCTTATCTCGTGTTTTTAGAAGACTGGGTTACAGTATTGCAGAGCATCCTATAATCTATACACTGACACCGCTATTAATAGTTGGCATCCTGTCAACTGGATTTTATAAAATAAAAATTCTAATTGATACTGAATATTTATATTTTCCAATAAATGGAAGAGCAGTAGAAGAAAGAAATGTAGTAGAGTCATTATTTCCAGCAAATGAGTCACATATGAACCTTAATACTGCAACGAGAATAGGGAAAATGGGTTTGGTAATTTTTGAAGAAAGAAATTATGAATCTATGTTAAAGGAATATATTTTCGATGAAATAATTAAGATCCATAATATAGTTCATAATATAAGCATAGTTTGGGATAACAAAACATATTATTATCGCGATCTATGTGCCAAGATTCCTGAAGGTGAATGTTTTGAAAATCCTGCATTAACTTTGAAAGGAAAAACCGAAGATATCAAGAATAAAAAGATCCGCATCAAGTAAGTATATATTAAGATTTTTTTCACATATAGAATATTTTAATCAAGCATTATCTATACAGCAAAACATTCAATCATCTGTGAAGTCCGCTGGATCGCTGCAATAATAATGTGTTCGCTTAATATCTTGGAGGATTCGGGTTCAAATCGGGGTCTCATATCTGCAGTTTTTCAAGTTGGATCAAGTATCAGTCCGTTATTTCCAATTATTTTACCTTTTGGTTGACCCCATTACAACTTTCCAATTATAATAGGCTTTATAACTGGCCGTTGCCAAATAAAGAATATCCGATGAGAATATAGCCGTTTAACCATACTAATTTTTATCCTAATCTATATCAATTTATCATTAATAAATAAAGTTTAAAATTCATAATAAACATATAGGCCTATATGTTATTTTGAAATATTACGGTTAGTTTTTCGATATTAATATAACGATTATATATTGTAATTTTAATGCCAAATAGAGTTACTTGATATTATTTTTTAATTTTTTTCTTTAGTAAATAGCCAATTTTTAGTTTAATTTACTTAATGTTTCTAAAATAAAAAGTCCCTAGATAGATAGACTATTGCAAGCTGTCCTGCAGACGCCATTTTATATACTCCTGGTTAGTGTTTCCGGGCGAGAATTCCTTCCCGCCCGTTCCCGGGAATTTTTTTCGTTTTCCCGTTCCCGAATCCCGACAAACTTTTCTGGGAAATTGGGAAAATCTGCTTCTAGAATCCTGTAATCCCTATAATGGGAAATAAAAGTACTACTCACAATGTATCTTTTAGAAAATTTTTTTATTTATCACTATCTAGAGTTACATTGTGTTACAATATTGCATGCCACTAGAAATACACGCGCGACACCACAATCAAATAGCACATAAATAGCTAATATAAGCATAATAATATAAATCAAGCATATTTGATCATGGAAAACAGAAAACAATTTGTGTTTACAGAGAAAAGACAGATCATGCACATTGATCACGACGGCTTCACGATTTTTCGAATCAACCAATAGTAACTGCGTAAACAACAAGCCAATAAGAACTGATTTAGCATACAGCTCGTAAAAGACAGCCAAATGTCTCTTTTTTGTTGGCTATTGTAATAATAACGTAGCAGCTACGACAGAGACAATATCCATCAAGTTGAATATAACAGATCATCATATTTATAAGGAGACAGAACTCTAGACTTATTATGTACTTTTCCCGTATAACATGGGTTGCGGCTACGTCAGAAAAACCAGCAGGGGCAATTATTCAAAAGAAATGAACGGTATGCTAACTTTGTCCGAGATGACGATTGATAAATGCAAAGATATGAATTAAAATTTTCGTATAAACCATTTTTTATTCGAAAAAACACTTTTTTAATATTTCACTATACCACCTCTCACATTGCCAAGGGAAGGACACAACCTCCATTCCATCGATTTCGATCGGCTTTAACATATAGGTTGGGGGACCATCAAAAAGTGACTCGTATGAAAGGATTTAGTTCACTATGCCTTCGTTATTAAAAAAATTGAGGTCAAATGTCATAAAGCCGGACTGCACGGTTTACGGAAAATTCGATTTTTACACCCTTTAATTTTAGCATAATTGAGCCAAAATTTCAGACAATTTTAATCTAGCGAAAATGAACTTATATTCGAAATTTGGTCAAAAACGATTAGCCAATGTGATATATAGAGGTTTTTATAGAAAACAGATTATTATTCCACCCTTTATTTTCACCCTATTGTGGTGAAATTTACAAAGAACCTGAAATAATCAAAGAAATATCCAAATCCCAAATTTCATCGATATCGATTGAACGTAGCGATCTGTAGAGATGTCTGTGACCTCATATAGAGGGGCGCCTAGACAAGGCGAGGGGCTTGTGTCAGAGGAACTATGTCTGTATCTGTTTAAAAGTGAGATCGATACGTTCTGAGTGTCTGGGGACATTCAGAGGGTCTGAATGGGATGGCATTTTGCCAATCATCCCTGCACCTGCTTGGTGAATGTACTTGTCGTAAGCTGATGTCCCTATGGCGCATTCCGATTTGGCTTGGAAAATCCGCTCTCGAAAGTGAGTGAGAGTTAGTGAAAACCATTCTATCCTCGGGCCTGTTTGATTTTGTATATAAACATCTTACAACGTCTGATAAGCTCGAGATAGTGGTAACTTGATAATCCAGACATTGGCCCACGGATTAAATTCCCCATTAGGTCGGTAGAACCTAGCACCACCCAATCCTCGCCGATGGATGCCCTATAGTTCGCCACTCGACTGTCAATCTCTGCCTGTCTGGAATTAAGAATTGGGCAGCCTACGCTCTGCGTGAGCTATGAATCCTCTAAAAGAGTCCCAAATTCCATGATAGCGTATCGTGCTGAAGGGATGCATAGCTGAGGAACGATAGCCTAAATGGTGCCATTCCTAGAGATGGTTGACCTCACCTGATGAGAACTGTTCTTCCCTTAAACTGAGAGAAGCAACATTCCCCTAGAGAGAACGCCAAACCTCATGGGATTACTCCGAGCTATATTCGGCCATGGAAGTTGCCAGAACCAGAACTATTCACGGTGTCGATCGATATCGGCTTCATGGTAGCCTGCTTACTGTACATGAATGGCATCGTGTTATTACGAAAAGTGAGAAATCTCTCGTCCTATGAAAGAGAGAAAGGTATGTTTCTTGAGTGCTTTTCCCCCACAGATATGCGTAATAGCGATTGTGTTTTCCGGAACTTTTTGCTCTCTCTAGATTTAGGAATTTCCGAATTAATAATTAATTTATTTCTCGAGATTCGAAATTCCTTTCAGAAATTCTCGAGAATCTCGAGTTTCTAAAAAAATATTTTAAAAGAAAAACCTGTTTTAATTAGGAATAAAAACAAAAGGAAGCAAAAAAAAAATAGTTCAAAATGAAAACAAAAAACAATGGATTGTTTTATATTTCTTTTTGTTTCATCTTTTAATTATATTGAAAAATAAAAACATCAAAGAGATTGAGTCAAATCTCCTAGATGTAAAACACTGAAAAACAGCAAAAATAGTAAAATAAAATATGATTTATTTTATTTAAAGAACTCTACTTAAAAATTGAATTTCAGAAAAACTGTCGCTTATCCATCTGAGAGAAAAACTGTCGCGAGAGACTCTCTCGAGAGAAATTCGCAAATGGACATATCCTTGAGAATAATTCGTAGGGGTTGGCCATTTGTGAATTTCTCTCTCGATATGAATATTCCTCCCGCCAATTTCCCTCTTTCGCTGTAGTTTTTCTTTCAGATGGACACGTACAGTACCTAGACATGCAAACCAGTGGTATTACAGAAAAAATGGAAATCGTCCACTTAATAATAACGTAACAATAAAGAAAATATTTACCGGTATGTACCGGTTCATATTATTATTGAGCCGCAACATCATGGAAAATGCTATTATATTCTTCTTAAAACTGTATTCAAATTTATTATTCAAAATAAAGTAGCTAATAATAACGTAACAATAAAGAAAATATTTACCGGTATGTATCGGTTCATATTATTATTGAGCCGCAACATCATGGAAAATGCTATTTTATTCTTCTTAAAACTGTATTCAAATTTATTATTCAAAATAAAGTAGTAAAATAATTTTTGATCTAGAAAGATGATATTTTTTTAAGTAATTTTATTTTTTATTTCTACATGTTAGATATATAAATAACCATCATCCAACGAGGCACGATTGTAATGGATGAGATATTTTGTCTCCATCAAATTTATTTTAATAATTTTACTAAAATCTTAAATAATTTATTCACATAATATACAAAATTTTCTAATTTTTGTTTCACAAAAAATCATTTACATAAACCAATATATATAATTTAAATATTTGAATCGAAAATAGAAAATGAAATTTTATTAATTTAGCATCAGCATATTTGAAACAAAATGTTCAATCTATTATGGCCGATGTGGGAAATTGATTTATTCCACAACTACCATCTCCTCTATAGAGTCTATAATATCCCTGAAATAAAATATAGATATATAATAATATTGCATATATTTAAAACCTCCATCGGATGGAAGATATTTTATATAACATGACTTACTTTTTCACCCCAATCTGCTCCCCAACTATTCTTAATTATCCAGAAAGGTAACGTAACTCCGAGTAATGGAAATGCTACAGGAGAAATTTATATTTATGAAAATTAGCGTCATATAATTTATAATCAAATTAAAAATTTAATTATTATTAAAACTATTAGTTTAGTAAATTTAATGTCAGATATAAAAGGCTCCATTTATCGATGCCAGCATTGTTGATTAAACATCATTATTTGAACATAGGGGATTTACAATATGAATATCATCATTTGAGAAAATTCCAAAGTACATGGCCCATGTTTAAAAATATTATACGAATTATAGATGCTACAGATATTAATGATTAAATATCAAAGAAATCCATTCAGTTATATAAATGCATCGATCAAGTTATGTCAGTATATATTTCGAATGGCGCTAAATCAAAAAATAATTTTTCAGAAATTTGATCAAGTTTTTCATCTTTTGCCATATCAAAGCCAGAATTAATAGTTTGGTTTTTCAGTATAAAAGCCAGAATGTTAGCTTTGGCAATTATATAGCGGGCTTTAAAACGAAATACAGGGTGTTTCATAAAGAATTGAGGGATTACAAAAATTTATTGCAAGAAAACTCTTGAACCAACAGCAATGAAACCAGTCCAGAACGAAGGAGGAATTCAAATAGACTTTTTTGATACCTACAAATGCTCAATATGTGCACCACAGGTGACACGGTACGACACGATAGTCTACTTCTTGCCATATGCACATCAATATGGACCTGTCGGTAGTGTCTACTACTGCGATGATACAGTTCCTTAAATCTGAGATATCATGCGACATTGATGGGATGAATTACTTTTATGTAACCCCACAAAAAGAAGTCACACGGTATGAGGTAGGGTAATCTTGGGAGCAACAACAGGAGTGTAGCAGGCATTGCACAGCAACAATGAATGCAAGCTGCAGCTTAACCATGAGCTGAACAAAATACGCCTAGCAACAAGAATATGAACTATTAGATTAAAAAAACATACACACAGAAATTGTTTGAGTTCCTCGTTCATTCTGTACTGGTTTCATTAATCTAGATTTAATAGTTTTTTAGCAAGAAATTTTTATAACTCCTCAATTCTTTATGAAACAATCTATATTATATTTATGGAAGTAGCATTTGTTTCTCGGTTTTTTTCCTTAAAATCATACAAACACACATTTTTTTCAGAAATAAAATGCTATTACAAATGAGTTATGGCATCTATCTTTAAAATATTACAAAATGTTGTTGTTTCAAGGTAAAAATTTAAAAAGCAAAATATGTCTTACACTGTTCACCGTATCCAACAATCAGTACTCCATGGTTTAGATTAAAGAAGTACGGAACGCAATTCTTAGAGGATGGATGTGAAATTCCTCCACGGTAAAACTAAACAAGAAAAATGAATAAATATGACTGACGAAAGTGATTATTTACACAAACATATAAATTTATACTGACCTGCATTGCCTGTGCATTAATTCCTGCTGATATTGGACCGTTTTTCACTAGCCAAGCTGCCATTTCTAAAATATTAAAAATTTTAAATATGATTTTTTTTAAAACGAAATTTTGTTTGTAAACAAAACGAAAAAGAAAATAGAAAAGTGAAAAATATGAAAGATTTTAAAAATTAATTGATAAATCGATCAAATCTCATTAAAGTAATTACGAAATAAAGATATTTTGGACACACTTAAATAAAACGAAATTTTGTTTGTAAACAAAACGAAAAAAAAAAAAATAGAAAAGTGAAAAATATGAAAGATTTTAAAAATTAACTGGTAAATCGATCAAATCTCATTAAAGTAATTACGAAATAAAGATATTTTGGACACAATTAAATTACAAATTCTGTTCCTTCTCAAATTACAATTTTGAATATTTATAATCTGCGTCTGTTTGACATTAAATTTAATTTTTATTATTTGGAATAAAATCCTTGATTTTACTTTCGATTTTCTGTCGTGATTTTGATAAAAAATTATTTAATCAAATTTATTCAAATCTCTGCAAAATTAAAATGCTATTCTTTGCTATATATATTTAACAGAACTGAATTTTCAGTAATAAACTGCTTCACTTTTCATACTTATGGAAACATTTAATCATCAAAATCATTCCAATTAAATTTAATTAATCAGGTAAATAAATATAAAAATATTAAAAAATTCTTAATAACTTAATTGTACAAAATAATTTATAAGTTCTTACCAGTTTCATTTTTAGCAATGACAACAGAACTGTTGATATAGACCCGAACAGCGGATCTCTTGAATTTGCAATTTTCAGTTTTTGCTTCATAGGGATATTCTTCTTCTGTTTCGAGACCTCCTGAAAAAATATAGCTTGCTAAATAATTTGTGAAAATATTTCAATTAAATAGTTAGTTATGAGAGTGCTTATCAAGTTAGTGACAACTACCATATTTAGATCTATTTCCATTGAAAATTTCAATGTATGTAATGTTATTTGTTAGCATTTACTACGCGTTGGGAACATGTTCAGAGTTTTAAAACATTCATTATAGAAATAATTTATTTGCCCCAAGATTTTTGATTAAAACTGAAGAGTGACTAAATATAATTTGTTCTAGGGTAATCGCGAAAATGGCTTTCATTGCGTGCTCAAAAATGCTTTCAAATCTGATTTATTTTTCAATATTTAACAATTGTGCTTATCGTTTATAGCGTTATTATTATAAAGAACTGCATAATTGAGATGTCCAGACTTCTTAAGCCAAAGTGCCAACTAAACTTTAAGCACTTGGTCACCAGCTGAGTACGATATTCTAATGTCACTATAATAAATAATGCAAGTACTAGCAAAAATAAGGTTAGTTTATAGTTAGGAACTAAGTTTTCACATTATTTTAAACATGCTCTTTTACAATAACGTCAAAATTATGGCTGCAAAAAAAAAAAAAATGCGCTGGGATGCTGCTAATCATCCCAACAATAAACTAGCACTGACATTGAGACAATAAACTAGCACTAACATTGAGACAATAAACTAGCACTGATTAGCAGGAATTATGTTGTTCTCTTTGCAATTCAGTGAAATAAGTAAATCAACAATAACTAAATAAAATAATATACTTACCTAATCGGATTATTTCGTGATATGCTTGGCTTGGAAGACCACCATTGCAACCCTGATCCACTTTATCACAATCAACTAACTCTGTAACATTAAGTAAATCAATGAAATTTCACGACAAAAATTTGACGATAGCATTCTGAAAGAAATTTGAATTATAAATTAAATTAATATGACGAAATATCATTAAATATAAACGCAGCGGCAATACATTCTGCAGGTTCCCATTGTCGCAGCAAGCTACGCCTTCTACAAGATTCTTAGCGCAATTTTCATTATTCATTTCGTATAAAGGTCGTGACACATTGAACGCGACGCGAAGCGAAGCATAAGAAAGCAACTTCGCGCGGTTAGGGAGTGCAATGTCTTGGATTAGCTTTTCCCGTGCGGCTGCTCGAGTTAACGCGCGTAGCCGCGCGAAAGGAGATGAAAAATTGAACTTTGACCAATCAGCCCACGCAATCAATACGGTGTGGCAAGACGCGAAGGAAACAATCAACCAATAGAAGCAAATGTTTTATATACTTCGAAAATAGCGGAAGTTGGGATTCAGATATAAAATTTGTTTTGGTAGTACAAAATGACCGTGTCCGTATGACATGAGATTAAAAGAATACTGAAAATATGCGGTCACTTCTTTCTAATAACAAATCGACCACAGTCTGCAAACGGCCTCTATCGGCAAATTCATGAAACATGAGAAATAACTCGTCTACAATGCAAACAATACTACGGCGCAATACGAATCGAAGCATGCAGATTTTTGTGTCATTTTTGCTTCTCTCCGCTTCACTTCGCGTCGCGTTCAGTGTGTCACGGCCTTAAAATAAAATGGACACTAAGCAACGAAAGGCACTCATTGTTTACGAAATGGTGTTAACAGCTGCACTAAATGAGGAAATTATAACAAAATCGAGGAAGAGAAAATGTTGGATCGAAGATATTTATGAGATACAAACAAGATTTCTGTGCAGATCTGATTAAAGGGATGAAATTTAACGATAGGGAATCCCGTCATTTTGGCTCAGTCAAAGTTTCCAAAGATTCAACGTCACAAAATGCATCGATTTCATTGGTAGACGTTTTTTCTACAGATATTACCGCCGCGGAAAAGTTGAATCTATCTAAACTCTTGGACGATAGCGGTTTTTAAGCCGAAGTATGACGTCAAAATACCGTTGCTTTCGTCACACGCGTGTTTTCAGTCGCGGTTCTGCAATAATAGGAACGTACCTTTATATGCACAAAAGTAATGCGTTCTGCCTTGGACACAAGCTAATTCTTAATGAAGAAAATTCACCAATTTTCTTAAATACATATCGTGGTATTAAAACCAACTGATACGTAACTAACAGGAACGTACCTTTTATATGCACAAAAGTAATGCGTTCTGCCTTGGACACATAAGCTAATTCTTAATCAAGAAAATTCACCAATTTTCTTAAATACATATCGTGGTATTAAAACCAACTGATACGTACAAAATAAAAAAATAATGAATACGTAAATAAGTGATAAAAATTCTCAGATAAATTTATGTAAAAATATGTTAAATTTCAAAAACCTTGTTCCGAGAGAGAAAGTAGTTGCTTTTTCTTAATGGCCCATAGACCTTCTATATTTCCAGTGGTGGAAAACGCCCAACACGAACCACATAATTTCTGATTTTTCACTTCAGTTACAGCATTGTGTTTTCTCCAATCGAAAGAACTCGGAATGGGAAATGATGGAACTTCCGTTTGATAAGAAATGAAGTTTTCTTTTGATGCCAAATCTGGACGAAATCCCAGAAGTTTGTGATATTCCATTTCTGAAAATACAGCATTATGTTCACATATTTTAAAATAAAATTTCCAATGAATCAATTTATAAATGATATGAGAATTATCATAATTGTTACGTCAGCACATTACGATTTTGAAGATTAAGAATTAATCGAATTGTTTTGAATTATTCGTTCAAAAATTTTTTAAATTGTGTAATACTTTACTGTTAATTTTTTCCAGCTTATTTTATTATTATTTATTTAATTATTCATTTTATTAAAAAATAATCTTACCATTTAAATCAGAATATTTTGTAATACCATAAGCGGCTGTTCCTCTCTCATTCAGATTAAGTTGATAAATCTTCTTCAAGTTCGCTAGAAAGATACTGAAACGATAATTTTTCTCTGTAAGAAAAAAAACAATTTAATTTAATATACCTGTCATTGATAAATTTTCATTCATTCATAAAATAGTATTTTTTTATTTAAATAATCGAGTTTAAGAAAAGATATGTAAACATTATAGAAACTGTATACTATTCGTTACAAATAAATATCATCTAGTTTAAAATAAATGTTAGATCTGTCAGATATGAGAAAATGGCATTAAATTTGAAAATAGACATAAACATATTTTATAATAAATTATAGAGGAAATATGATTAAATGAAGCAAAACAGTTTTAATAGAATTCGCGTTAAAGTTTTAATAAATAATAAACGAGATGGTAGAAAAACATGATTTTTTGCATATCAATATATCATCTACACTAGCATATACGTAGATTATGACAATATGCAAGCCGTAGGATTGCATACATTGCAAAACGCGGAAAAAATAGTACCGATCGATAGGGGAGTTCGAGACACACAAAATAGTCCTAGTAAACTAGGGGTCAAAGGTTAACGAAATATACAGGCCGAAAGTTAAACGGTGCAGATATGAGAAAACGAATATCTCGTTAACCTTTGCTTTGACCCGTAGTTCATTATGAATATTTTGTGTGTCTCAACGTCCCCTATTGATCGGTACCATTTTTTATGGGCTTTGCAATGGATGCAATCTTACCAACAAATTACGCTTTGCAATCATATTATTTATTAAAATAATATAATTAATAATTATTTGTTAAGTTATAAAAATATGTTTTGTTTTCGTCACAGAGAAAAATAAATACAAATTCACAGTATTATCAACATAAAACCTGGAATCTGATACAACTATAAGAAGTGAAAAACTAGAAATTAATAAAAACTGTCCAACATTTGGATATTTTATGGCTACTTTCTATTCTGTGAAACATAGATTCTTGCATTTTCATAAAAATCCAAGTTGTGAACATAAAATGAGAGGAAGCATGTTTTTAAAGAGTTAATAACAACGACTGATATCAAAATGAAACAGCTATTATATGATAAGGAAATACGATAACACTTCATCTCATGATCTATATACAAATATTCAAAATATCGGTGCTATCAGTTAGATATATTAATCTAAAATTATATATACGAAATACAAAAATTTTTTTCGATATTTTATCACAATGTTTATGAGATCTTCGTGGTTTCGGCATTAAGATATTTAGTATTCACTTCAGAATTCGCCTTTAAGAACTTTTGACTTATTGAAATCTGTCTTACGTAAACTGATGGTTATTTAAAATATTTTACATATAAAATAATATTTTTAAACTCATAAAAATACTTTAATAAGTTACAATATTTATACTAATGATTTTGGACGATTAGATTGAAAAAACTGTTAGCAGAAATTGTTATAAAGCTTGACCATGGAAACTGTAGGGGAAGGAGGGGTAATGACGATCACTTAAGGGAAAATGGTTATAAATCAAAGGAATTGTATTGTATGAACTTAAAACCACATATGTGATATTAAGATCTTTAATACAAAATAAATACACCTTAATCGTATTAGGAAATAAGTTAGTAACAAGAATGTAAACCCTACACTGAAAAAGTGATATTGACCGGAATTTCACAACTAAGGTGAGAAATTCCGATCAGGTAGTGGGGTAATAGCGGTCATAACTGCTTTCATCTTCTTTACTTATGAAGATCACATACATAATCAGTTGCTGTTTCCCATCCGCTGCAGAGAGAATGGGCCTATCTTCCACAACGAACACATCGATACCACAGTTCACCCACCTTTTCCTGTTTTCCCGCAAACTAAACAAACATTCGCATCAGAATCTGAAAAGTCCAATGAATCTTCATCGTATGCAATAACATCAGAATCTTCACTTTCTGACGTTTCGAATGAGATATTCCAGCGTCTGGCCACTTTCCTCGTAGAAAAGCTTAATTTACTTGGTTTAGACTTTGTTTTTAGGCCTACACCTTTCCTCTGATGGAGTAATGGCGATCAAACAGACAAGCTGATCGGTATTCCCCCACTGTCGTCCATTTTTATGTTTCTTCCCGGCATGCAAAATTTGGTCCCAATCATATCGTACTAACTAAGCCTTTATAAAGCAGACATTCTCTTCCTTTCTATGATATAATTAATCAAATCATTAATAAATACAAATTATAACTTATCGTTAGTTGAATACATACAGAAAAATAGAACAAAACTTCGTTAAAAAATAAAACCCGAGCAGCACAAAATCACCTAACTCGAGCAGATCAATAATAGCTTTTATGAGGTTTGTACTTCTCCCCACAGTAGGAGGCACCTTCCGCAACTTTTAAAAAGAAGCAGTAACTGAAAAACTCACATGATCGGCATTACCCACTGATCGTCATTCCCCCTCCTTCCCCTAATGATGCAAATTATAGAATCTCTGAAAAAATTCGTTTACTGCAAACATATGCTTGAAATATTCAAACAGATGATAGTATATATGAACGTCACACAAAAAAAACCAATGAACATTATATAATTTTGATATGAGATGTGAATTTTAAATAGAAATATGTCTAAAATTTTATTACTTATATGGTTTTAATCAACTAAAATAAAGACTGAAGCCAAACATCAGGAAAAGATTCATCTTGAAAATTATGAAAAGAGTTAGAGAAGATTATATTGTACAGGAATATTTGCTTGGTACCAAGAGACAACTAAAATAAAGACTGAAGCCAAACATCAGGAAAAGATTCATCTTGGAAATTATGAAAAGAGTTAGAGAAGATTATATTGTACAGGAATATTTGCTTGGTACCAAGATTAGGTTCGGATATACAATGATTTTCAAAATAACTATGTATGGTTACGAAAGCTAGAAAATAAAATGCCAATAGAAAGAAAATTCACTCACTTTGAATTATGATTATGAATGAGAATTTTATCACAAAACAAACTAAATGAATTATGGAGCAAATTGCAACAAATTATCCACAAGGATCCAAATATAAAAAATTAGACCATTCTATTTTTAAAATATCATGAGAAATCGAGAATCGCTATAAAATTTAATAATATAAAGAAAAGTAAAAGGCAACAAAAACTATGATGATGATGATGATGATAATTAAAGAAAATAAGTTATCACTCAAATTTTACGACTACAGCAAGATATATTTTTTGAAAATTGCTAATTGGTAAGATGCTTATGAGTTGACAGTGACTCCAAATCATATAGTGCATACAAGGTATTACGATAGCTTTTACATATTTGCTATTTTATTTATAGCCTTTGCATAATGGTTGGCTAACGCATGATGCTATTTTTAATTATTTCAGAACAGCGAAATAACATTTTAAGTAAATTTGATCTGTATAACTTGTCTAGTAATTGGTTAGGTTAGGTTAATTAGATTACGACGCCATATCCTCATGGGGTAAACCGGATGGTTGAAGGATGGGATTCAATGGACAGGGTCCGGACCCCTCCTAAAAAACTGGAGGTGTGGGACCCGGATTTGAACCCGGATCCTCCAGGGTGGTAAGGCAAAGCTTTACCACGCGGCCATCCGGCCGACATCTAGTAATTCATATCTTGAATATGTTGAGGAGAAATATTGTTTAACAAAATATTTCTCCTCAACATATTAAATTTTTAAGTATTATTTGGAAATTACGCTCTTTCACCTGGTATTCAGATGAAAATTCAAATGAAGCATGAATTTGTGGCATTTACTCTTTGAAGAACAGAATTTTAGTTAAAATCTCTAATTTCTGTATTTGTAACGACCCTTATAATCAGAACAACTTATCCTAAATCTTATTCTTTGATGAGATTCCCACAACAATAACCCTTTGAAGAACAGAATTTTAGTTAAAATCTCTAATTTTTGTATTTGTAACGACTCTTATAATCAGAACAACTTATCCTAAATCTTATTCTTTGATGAGATTCCCACAACAATAAAAATAATTTTTAAAAATTAAATTTTGAATTATGGTTACCATGAATGCTTCTGTAAGTCTTTTTATATTCGTGCATAAATTTTTTGAACAAAAGTTTATACTGAAGAAATACTTTACTTCTCATCATTTCCTGAAATAATACCATGAAATTATTATTACTGCCATTATAATATCACGAGTGATACGTTACGTTTACTTCTTGAAAAGTTTCCGAATCCGAGCAATTGAAGTCAACCAATCGTCTTTTTGATTCCCATGGTATATAATAAGTTAAAACTCTGCAGTGTTTTATTTTCTAACAATTAAGAGATATTTATATATATTTTTAAATGCAATAATAATGAATTTTTAAAAAAAGTTTACCTTTTCTTCATTTACTTCACACATTTGTGCTGCTTCGAAAGACATAAAAGATTTTGGACATACTGTTTCTTGAATACTAATTTTAATTCTGTAGTTTAAGCCCGCTACTATCTAAACGTTAAAAATAAAAAAAACGTAAAAAAGTTACGTAAATGCATAAAATGTGAGATATTTATTTATTTTTCGGTGAAATAAAAATATTGCATCAAAATATAAGTACATAAAAATTTGATAACGTTGATAGAAATCATCAATCATGATTATACTTAAAAATAATAAATCGTAACTGTTCATAACTGCATTTAAATGAAAGGAAATCAATTATTACTGTTATGAAGGAATGATTCATCAGATTCCTAATCTAATGATTCATCTGATTTCCTTTCGAATAATTAGATTAATTAGAATCTAATGATTCAAAGGATTAATAAGGATTCACAATGATTTAATGAATCTAACAAATCACTAGATTCTAATTAAATCATTATGAATCCTTATGAATCATTAGATTTTAATTAATCTAATAATTCGTAAGGAAATCTAATGATTCAAAACGTACATGATTAATATAACATGATGAATAATTAAAAAGTAATATAACATGACGACACATAACGTATTCATTCAATAATTCTTAACGAATCTAATGAATCTATATCCAAAATTAATGAATCTATGAATTTGTAGCTTTTTTAGAATCATGATTAATAGATTCATTGATTCTATTAATAATGAATCTAATTTTGGACACAATTTTGGAATTAGATTCATTAGATTCGTTATTAATCATTGAATGTAATCAATCTAATGATTCATTACATTCACTCATTAGATTCGCTATGAATCATTGAACTGCATTTGAATCAAAATCTAACATTATATTTTTAGAAATGATGGATTTTTTTATTTCAAATTCCTGTATTGGTAGAACTATCCTGTTTACAATAAATTAAGATGAAAAGCTATAATACAATATTCATGTGTTTTCTAACTGAAATCAATTAATCTTATTCAGTTAATTAAAATAGAACTCATTTTTTTCGACAAGTTAATAAAAATTTCTTATTTCCACATAACATGAAAAATAAATTTTTAAATTTTCGTAACATTAAATTTAAATTAGTTCAATTCTGTCATCCAATCTCTCAAGGGCGGCCACTTTAGATCTCATCACGGAATGGTCATGTTGTATTGATGGAAATCTTTGAGGATCTGGAATGTTGAAAAATTAGTTTCAATGCTTGTTTCAATAAGACAATTCTGGATCTCTCCTGAAAAATCTGAAATGATGAGATCCAAAATTGAATTTATTCTTCAGTTGGCGTGCGGATGACTTTATCACAATAAAGGAAAATCGATGCAACCACTAACAATTTTTGATGGCTTCATTGAAACCACATAAAATTTTTCCACGAATAGGCAAAGTATTCGTTTATAAATAGTAAAAAAAAATATTTTATAATAATAAAAGCATTGCAAAATGAAAACTTACTTGTCTTTGACCTTCTATTATATTTATAAGTTTGTAGTGAAAGGGAGAATTGATACCATAACTGATTTGTTTAGCTCCAAACATAGATTCATTTCGTAAAATTTCATAAACGGGTTCGTCTTCCCAACCTCCAGGTTTTCCAAGAAAAAAAAAAGGTGAATTTTCGTATATAGGTATATTTCCCCCTCCTTCGTAAGCTAAAACAGAAGAAATGAATAAAATGAAGAATAGAGAAAGATTCATAATGTCTGACTGAATTTTGTATTCTTGTTTATCTTTTATACCGTTAAAACTAATTTATAAGCAAATAAATCGGGCAATGGTATTCTGAAATTTATAATTCAGCAAAAACATATTCGAAAAGTTGCATGTTTACTTCGTCTATTTATAACATCTTCAAATACGTTATCGTAGTAACCATCTAATTTTGAATACATAGGAAAAAAAACCTTAAATATTCGATTTTACTGTAATCATTTTTGATCTTTTAAAAGCATCAATCAATAAAATTGATATAGTTGTTTAAATTATTCTCTATATAAGTTCACTGCTTTTGTGCTTTCTTTTATATTGACTATAGTTTTGGCTTCATTCCTTTAAACTTAATTCAATAGTTAAAGAATATTTAAAATTTATTTACTGTCCGAAAAGTAATTAATCTATATTCTTGATATAATTCTGGTCGGCTGGATAGCGGCGTGGTAAAGCTGTAACTTACCACCTGGAAGATCCGGGTTCAAATCCGAATCCCACACTTCCAGTTTTTCAGGAAGGGTCCATCCGTTGAACCTCATCCTTCATCTATCCGGTTGATCTCATCATGGATGTTGCCAGCATAAGCTCTATATGTGGCCGCTGCCAGATACAGTATATCCCTCGTGCAATATGGCGGCTTTAACCTTCCTAGCCTAATCTTACCTTGATATATTTCTGGATACAATAAAATGTAAATAAAAAATTAAAATATCAAATAAAATAATTAAGCAAACAAGAATTAAGATATAATTTATAAGAGTATGGAAATAAATAATTTACGTTCTATAAATTAAATAATTCAAGAATATCGATTCATTTTATTACTATCAAAGTCATATTCAATAGTAGGAGTTCTTTATTAAATTTCATTAAAGTATGAATATCCCAAAAGTTACTATCTATCTCGAAAACTAATGGGAATACAGGAAAACGGCGTTAAGACAACAAAATAGCTTTAGTTCAAAATAAGTCACACAAAAATAAGGATGTTCGGTGAGAAGTCTCCACATGACGATCATCGATATCTCTACAGAGTTCCAAGCGAAGCAGCGTTCCTTGAAATTTCATCTCTAATTCACGGAAAAATGATTCATGGATTCTTCTCTTCTGTTGGAGCTTCCTTATGAAACTTCCTCTCAAAATTCTCTGTAATTTCTGTGCATTTCAAGCCATTTATCTTGCATATTACCACAAATACTCGATCTTCCGTGGTCAACACTGCATTGCTTTGAGCCCTGTAAAGATACCGACGTTCGCCATCGTGGATGGTCCCATGTGGAGACTGCTCACTGAACATCCCTACATTTGTATGGCACTTACTTTGAAATAAAGCTATATTATTGTCTTAACCCCGTATTCCTGTATGCCCATTAGTTTTACAGATAAAAAAAGTCCCAAAGACTTTCTCAAAAATAACTTTTAGGACATCCTTAGTATATCAAATAGTTCAGTACTATAGTTGTTAGAGGGAAATGCTTAAATTTTGAATATCCGCCTTTTTTAAGTATTTTAAGTTTTTATGTTAATTTATGTTTTCAAGTTCTTTTGTATGGTTGGCACTTGCAAAGGTTTTCATAAAAATATACTGATTAGTTCAAAAGACATTAAAAATGCATACAAAAGTGAAATGTCCGCCATTTTGAAACGGATAAAACTATAGGATTAATTAAAAGATTTATCTTTAACAGAAAAACAGCTCTTCCAAATTTCCCAAAAATTATAAAATATTTCAAAAGTTGCATTCTAAATATTTCATAAAGTGTAAAATTCCTATTTTAACATTATTATTTTTTAAATTTTTGAATGTATACATATTGCATTTAACCTGGTAAATAAAATTTTAATTTAATCTAAAATAAATTAAACACAATTTTATCTGTCGTTTCAACAATTTTATGATAAAAATTTTGCTGATTTTATTTTTTATAAATTTGCAATTTATGATTATCAGAATTATTGTAAGCTATCAAATATTATGCAGAATCAGTCTATAAAAAATTAAATATAATTTACATGATAACATTTCTCTTTATCTTAAAATATTATTGTAACCTCATTATGATAAATAAGCAAATGACGTTGAGTTATCTCTGAAAGTTGATAAAATATTATTTAAATAATTTTAAATATACAATATATAATTAATTTTGTAAACGATATTTCTTATCAAAATTGCGATTAGTGGTTATCTGTAGGTTGCAAATAGAATTTAGTGCTTATCTTTAGGGAATAATGTAAAATGCCTAAAGTTCAATAACAAAATTTTTACAAGTAAACATTAAAATCTACTGATCAGTGATTACGCTTACAGCATTATTTTTTGCTAACAGTATCTCTTTATTAATTTTTAAAGTATAAACTTCGATCGCTTCAGATGTTTATCGTTTATTGATTCTGGAGAATATAAGTTTAAACATCTGGAGTTTTTCCAGACATAAATTCATATTCTCCAGAATCAATAAACGATTAAAATCTCACAATCTCTCATAGAATTTTCTGTTTTCACATATTATGATGAAATCAGAAAATTCTATGTAAAGAATAAAAACTTTCGAAGTGTAAATAGTACCGAGAAAACAATAACAGTTCTGTGTAAATAATAAAAACTTCGATAGTATAAACACTATCCTAGTTTATCCTAGTAGAAGAGAGAGAACTAGTATAAAGTACTCTCTTCTACTAGAGTAAACTATTTTAGAAGAGAGTATTCTTTACTAGAATACTGTTACTCTCTCTAACTCTTTTACTAGTGTACTGGTAAACTAGTAGAAGAGAGTATTCTTTACTAGAATACTGTTACTCTCTCTAACTCTTTTACTAGTGTACTGTTACTCTCTAGCAGTAGAAGAGAACACTCTCTTGTATTGTTTCCACTAGTATAAGAGTTACACTAGTAATTAATTGTTACATTAGTAAAACAGCTTTCTCTCTTTTCAGATCATTTAAGATAAATATCAATTAAAAGAAAAAATAGTTATAAAATTGTAATTATACAGTGAATATTATTAACTAATTACTTTTATTTGAATAATGATTCATTGTCTTCATATGACCAAAATTTAGAACGTTAAACTTAATAAAAATATAGTAATTTGAAAATAAAGAATATCAACCGAAAAATTTTTCCTCATCATTCTTCATTATTGATCATATTATTTAGCGATTTTGACCATATTTTTAATATATTATCCTTCAATATTGTTTACGGTTATTTGATAATTTCAGTAACGTTAATTTTCTTATGTTTCGAAATCAAAGAGGGTCATATTATTTAGCGATTTTGATCAAATTTTTAATATATTATCCTTCAATATCGTTTACGGTTATTTGATAATTTCAGTAACGTTAATTTTCTTATGTTTCGAAATCAAAGAGGACACCCAGTATAACATGAAAGGTATGTTTATGAAAGGTATGTATTGGAATATTATTTCTTCGATGACATCCATATAAGTTAACTTTTTAATGATACATAATTAAATAAATTAAGATACATAATTTCATTTCAAGTTTTTGTAATTTAAGCATATTTCAATGTATGCATATAAAGAATAAAACTTCCTTTAATAAGCCAAAATCATAACTTTTTTAAACAAACATAAATTAACATATTTATGCCATTTTTTTAAGTTTGTTTTCAATCTTAAGAGGGTTTAAAGTGAATTTAGCAAAATGATACTTATTTATTTATTGTTAAGTTAAACTGTAATTTTAGATTACAGTGTAACTTAAGAATAAATAAGTTAAGTTACAGTGTAACTTAACTTACTAACTATAGATAATAAACACATCAATTGTTTCATATTGATTTTATTGTATGCAAAAATATATTTTAATGTATAGGAAATTTCTTTTTTTAACAGTATAAATAAGTATAAGTAAAACTCTTTAAATACATCTTCTTATTAATCATACAAAACAATTTAAATTCTTTTTAAATAATTAAATTTTGTTTTGCCAACATTATTTATCTATTTATTTAAAAAAATGGAACACGTTTGGGTGATAGTATCCTTATCCACCTTGCTTCGGGAGGGACCAAAGGACGTTTTATAGTATTCAATTCCGTAGGTAAACCTCTCCGAAGAGGACTCACCTTGATGACGTGGAGAATGCTCCCATTGACGACGTGGAGAGCACACACCCTGATTTCAAAGTGAGTCCTCTCCACGTCGACTTACTCTTGCGAGACAATTGTGCTATCAGCTACCTAATGATATTACTATTGTATCGTAAAGAAGGAAATTAAGCACTCCTCGCAAGACATATCTTTTCGTTTTTCTTGATGATTATCGTTTCATTTAACTTTTTATTTTATTTTCCACAAATATTCATTAAATAGATAGATAGAATCAGCTTGACATCTAGATAGACTAATTTTATTCTGCTTTTTGCTTTCTCTGTTGCATAGCTAATAGAAAATGTTCTTTAATTCAAATTTACTTGATTTTCCTGAGATTCTCTCTTTGATTGACCCACAGATTGTTGTCTCTACCCATGTTAATAAATTCTTGCTATGATAAAATGTTGAGCGTGAAAAATATCATATTGCACAGTATTTAATGAGCAATTGAATGTGTGAATATGTAAAATACTAGACAGCTTTTTTAAAATCATATTTCTGTTCGTTGCTTCAAAATGAAATATTGTGCGTTACGATGCGTTATAGTAGAAATAATTTAATTGCGAAAAATGTTAAATAATTAATGTATTTTACTAGAAGACCAAATAATATTTTATATTTCTTTATTTATCCACTATTTGATTACATAATTACAACTTTTTTAAGCCTCCGAATAAGACTTAAAAAAGAGATACTATATACTTCACTCATAACACCTCGAGAGAAATCGACGTTTCTCCATTTTCTTTTTAGTAAAATACACTAAAGAAACGTTTGATTATTTAGACGAAGCAGGGCAGAAAAAAGCGCTAGTTGAAGTCAAGTGAAGTGCGTTGAGAAGAAATCCAAGTCTCTTGTCAGAGAGTACATTTTAGACTATTTAATTTTCCATTCACATTAATAGAGAGAGATTAGGATATTTAGATTAGGTTAGAGATTTATTTAATCAGATTGTACCTCCTCTTTTCCACTGGAATTGGCAGATGGAGGTTGCTGACAAGATGGTTTTGATTTCCAGGTCCTCTAATCTGGACCATGCAGTTGTGAAATTAGATCATCATTTCCTTTCACAAGGCATTGTTTATAGTTTGTTTGACAGTTATAAAATTCCTTTCTCTCTCTTCCAACCTAACAGGTCATTTAAAGCTAAAAATTCGTTATATTTTACTGTTTGAACTGAAAATCATTACATAATACTTGACGATAATATCCTTATCTTAAAATAATAATAAAAAATCTCATATAATAATTAGAAATGCTAAGTAAAAATATAAAATTTAAAAGATTATTCAATTAAATTGAAAAAAAAACAATTCTTAGAAAGCTGACTGATGGTAATTGTATTCTCCGAGGAGAGCTATTGTTATAAACTTGTCTGTGGTCACAGTCCTCGTTGTACAATCATTTGTATAATTATTGTGAGATGGCTGTTGAATAATTTGATATTTTAAGATTGCGGAATAAATTCAAATTGCAGAGAAATGTATGGAACGGTTTCATATACAATAAGAATAGAAAATGCGTATACCGTATTGGAATATACAGTGTAAATTTTCTTTCTTACTTTATTTTCTAACCCATTTATTATCGAATGATAAATCAAATTCAAATAGTTAACGATAAGTAAATTTTTCAATTTTTTACTTTTCATAAAAATTGATAAAGTTAATTATATAATACAGTATAATATACAAACTAGGGTATTTTAGCTGAATGGAGAAAAGTTAGCATACGAATAGAGGCTGAGGTTACAATAGAAAAATATTTTCAACATATAGGGTAATTCAGGTAGAGATGGACCCCCTTTTTTCGATTCGCTCTATCTTCTCATATATTGAAATATTATTGATGAAAATGATTTCGTGGTATTCTGGTGACAAATCACTAGTAATAAATAAAGGTAAATATGCAAAATATACATAAACAAATTTTTTATTAATGAAAGAAAAATATGACGAGTGGTACATCTATCCCATATAACTATGGGTGACATGGACCGTGCAGTATGGGAGAGATGGACCTTTATGAAATGTCAATAAAAACACAACAAAGCATCAATATTAATATTTATTAAACATTCTAGCATATAAAATTACATAAAAGATATTAAATTTAATCCATATATCACAATGGACCATCTCTCCCATATCGATCTGGTCCGTCTCTTCCGATTATCTGGGAGAGATGGATCAAACCGCCATTTTTTATTTGTTTTGATCAGCATCATTATGACACACTAAGACAACTGTCCAACAAGTTTTACACCTCGTGTAAGACAATGGTCCCAAAATATTATCATATGACACGTATATTATCTTAAAATCAAAACAATGAAGAAACTTTTGACTCACCTGAATTATATTTCAGAGTATTTCAGCTGAAAAACGTACACGAAGAATCTGAAAATAATACAACTTTTCTTTCAAACTAGCCACTATCTGACGTCATTAAGGGCATCGTCCTACAGTGCCCAGTTTCAGAAATATTTAGCCGGTCCATCTCACCCAGTGGTCCATCTCTACCGGAATTACCCTATAGAGCATAATTATATGCATAATTATATACTGTATATATAAAGTAACATGAATACGATATATAACAGAATTTTAATTCATATACAGTTCTTATATTAAGCAAAATTAAATACTGTTCCTAAAACTAAGATATATGCTTTATAAGAGTTTCTTTCACCACCACGTTAAATATTTCTAGCATAACGCGCAATTTTTTATCGTATGAAGGATATATGTTGCAAATGTTAATAAATTTCTTGCTTTAAAAATAAAAAAGTACGAATTTCGTTTCACTACATCGAAATAGTTAAATTTACATACTAACTTTTTATGTCAAAGAAATTAAACAGATTATTTGTTAACAGCACCTTTTTCATGCTATTCCATAGTTCTGATTTATAAACTTGCATTTCAATAATGTGTTTATTTTTTTCGTTGTCACAGTATTGGTTGATCAAACGAACTAGGGGTTCAAATGAACTTCTCCAATTGGTTCTGCAATATTTTTGTGCCAGATAGTGCAAATGAACACCCAATGGTGGATAATTATTGCGCCAAACCGATCGAATTTTCTATATTTTATACCAAGTTAAAAGAGATTAATCAGAACATGAATATATAATCCTATGAATAAAATTTGACTTAGAAGCTGAAGCCTGTTATTAAAGATTTATATAATGATTTATATTCATAAATTTAATAAAAACAACCAGAATAACAAATCGATTGGTTATACTTGTCTTAATTTTTATTTCTTAATTTAAAAGATAAATTAATTTGAATAATCGACTTTGAAATTAATTTGTGCTTTCCAGATTTATTAAACAAAATTGCATAAAATTTATTTTTAGTTAGATAGAGAAGAGATTAATAATCAAGAATTTTATATTGATTTTTTAATAAATTAAACGTCGGTACAATAATCGATTACTGGTAATCTCCATAATTCATTCTAAGGAAGTTTCAAGACTAATCGATATTGAAAATATTCTAATAAATTTAATTTATATTATGTTGTTGCATCTTATTATATATAATGCTTTCACAATAAAAGACTAGCAAGACAGAATTTTGAAGAATACTGAAAAGGTTTTCTTTTAAATTTGAGAGTAAAAGTTTATTGCATTAAAAACATCCTAAACTTATTGAAGGTGCCATAAATCGTACTATCAGTGAAATTTGAATAGCATTATTAAAACAAGAAAGCAAAATATGAATAGAATGAACAGAGAAATTTGCTTAATTTACTTCCTCAAACCTCTTCGAACAATGGCTCTAACATATGGTTTAGAATTTCTCTCCGACTGTAACAGTCAAGACGAGAAATATCCTGTGTATAAAAGAAAGGCAAAAAGGATGTATACTCAAATTATCGAATTACTTTTATGGGGACAATTTATTATAACCTCGTGGCATATAATACCCGGATTGAATCGCATTGCTATTTGTAGTGGATGGTACGATGTCGTTAATCAGTCTATGATATGCAAAGCGGCCATAGCTATATTCTCTTTTTTAATCGCATCCATTTTCAGTTATCTGAAATTTAGAAATGTCAGGTTTAATATTCAATTAAGAAATGTAAAATATTTTGAACAAAAAACAATAGATAAACACTATAGTATTATCAGAATTATTACTCTGTGTGTTTTCCTATTAATTATCTTTATCACTTTTTGCTATCAAATATTGATTGTGTTTTATATGTATCCCGATTTGAATAAACGAGAAAAATTTCTCGGAGAAGCGTTTTTCTGTTGTGTAGAACTGGGATTTGTGGCCAATTATATTATCGGAACATATGGTATCGTGTTAATTTTTGGTGCAATATCTATTTGGATCGCTCATCAAGAATATGATCAATTATTACAAGATATGTCATCGATAAAAAGAAACGATTCAAACCTGAAATCCGAAGTCAAACAATTAATGATGAATCACCAAGAATTATGGACTTTAGTTGAAAAATTTAATGGCGATCTCAGTTATTTGTTCGTTACCATTTACATTACAATCACATCTAGTACTAGTCTTTGTTATTATCTTTTATTGTTTGTGGATATGACGAAAGAATGGAAACTGGCGATATTAGGATTGGTCATTATCTGCTCATTTATTTGCATAATCTACGGCTGTATATTATGTTCTCTCTCCTTCAATGTAAGTTTTTCTTTTATAAATTATTCCGTGCTCGTTTCTAAGAATAATTAATTATTTATTCTTTATAGATGACTAATGGTTTTCAAGATATCCGACAGTTGGCGGGATGCCATCTACAACTGAATAAAAAACTGAAGGTATGTATTGTAATGAATTATCATTATTATGAAATAAATTAAATATATACCAATTATTCAGATTCTAGATTTTATGAAAAGGTTCGGATATGTTTCATTGACTCTCTGTTTGGGTGGAGTTTATCGTATTAACAAGAAATTTCCCATCAAAGTAAGATTAAAATATATAATTATTTAAAAAATATAGTGCTACTAACAGAAAATAATTCTATAAAACATCTATTTTTTTTTGCAGATTGTCAGTACTTTGCATTCGGTGTTTTCGGGACTTTTAAAGTTAAGAAACGTTTCTCATCAGAAGAGAAAATGTGAAAAAATTTTTCTTAATAACCGAACTAATGTATTTTAAAATTTAGCAGTTTAAAATCTTTGATGGAACATCTCTATCGAAAAAAAACTTAAGACATTAATCTAATTCTGCAATATACAGTACTATACTGTAATGTAATAGTTTTACTGATAGTGAAATATTAACGTTACTGTTAGTAGTCTATAATAATAGCAGTATTATTGTTTTGTTATACTAGTAAAACCTGTTTAAATTTGTATGTATAGCTAATATTTGTGATTTTTTGCAGTGCATTTATGGGATTTTAAATATTTCATAAATCAGATTACTTGAATGTCTAATAAAGTTTGAGTATGTTTGATAATATTATTTACTAACAGAAAATATCAATATAAATATAATTAATAATGTGCAGAACTGTAGAGTAGGTCTATCGACAGAAAAATTTTCAAACATTTTTCTACAATGAAAACGTCCGAAAACATCTGTATATTTTGATTGTCGATTACTGTCTTTTTAAATGTTTAATTTCTTAATAAAGCACATATAATTGCTATAATAATTGTTTAAAAATAACTTGCATAATCGCTGTATAATTAGCTTCGAAAGGGTTGAAAAAATATAAAGGTTATTAGTATTAAGGAAAATTTTAGGTTCTGAATTTATCTGATTAGGCCAACCCGAAAACGATTTTAGTGGAGAATTTTTCTCAATATCAGACATTCCTTTCGCTTTTCTACTGACAAACAAAGCAAATTTGTAAAGATTTTCTATTTGTCCAAATATTTTGTGATAAAATTTTGATATGCATAGTTTGCGTAGAAAGAAAAACATTGAATTTCTGAATAAAATATTTTAATATTCAGAAGAGTAAGGGAATGATGAAAAATTTCTTTGGCATTTCTTAATTTTGAGGATAAGAAATTAAATTATTTTTATAGAATTATTGAAATTCGTTACAGTTTTATCAATATAAATTGGTTATATTAATAATTGATTGTGTACATAAGAGGTTATGGATATTTGCATATATATTTTTCCCGAAATATACTTTGATTTTCCAAAAACGTAGCGGATAATTTCTGGAATGAAAATGCGTTATATCATATTAAAATTCATTTTAATTGAATATAGATCAAACAATAAATAACGAATAAGTTTTGTATAAAGAAATTTAATATCGTTTCTGAAATTTTTGTGAAAAGATGACGCCAGTTTTTATTATGTCGAATATTAAGCGGCAGGTTGTAAGAGGTCTGCCACATGCTGTTCAAATCCTGATGACACGTCAGCCGGATTTAAAGTGGAGATCGAAGGCCAGGTCCCACGAATAAATTTTTCAAAACGGTAGGTCTCAGAATCAAACCTGGATTCTCTGAATTGAAGATAGAAACGTTGCTATGAAATGTCAGCCGGATTTAGAGCGGAGATCGAAGGCCAGGTCCCACGAATAAATTTTTCAAGACGGTAGGTCTCAGAATCAAACCTGGATTCTCTGAATTGAAGATAGAAACGTTGCTATGCGACATCCATTAGTATCATTAATATTATTGATCCAAAAGCGACATTCGATCGTTTGTCGCTTTTGGATCAATACTAGTAAAGTACTGTCATACAAAACAGTACTTCAGAACTTGGGAAGTGGCGTCATCTGTTGTATCAAACAAAATGCAAATACAAACTAATATTGCGTATCTCTCCGTAAATTTTCATTGTAATACTTGAATAAAACTTTATTTATTAATATATACAGTGGGTGATCCGTTAACGAACATAATTCATTCCAAGACAATGTTCGTTATCCGAATTGTTCTTTAACCGATCATCGATTTATCATAGGTTTTTATGGGAATTTGATTAATTCATTTTGGAGACCCAAAAAAAATAAATAAATAATTATAAATTTCTTATTATGTCGGAGACCCCAAAAAAATAAATAAAAATTTATATAATTTCTTACTATGTTTCTTTATGTGTAATAACAATAATATATACATATATAGCTTGCAGTTTCATCAATTATGTCTATTTTCCGTTAAAAAATCTGTCCAATGTTGCCTGCCTTTCTCTCTTTTTCTGAATTTTTCGGAAGTGATTAATAGCATTGTCGTGGTAGAGATCCCTAAGCATCCAGTCTAACACAAAATATTGTAAAATCTCTTATTTATCTTATTTAATAAATTTTGATTTATTTTTAGTCGTCTCTGAGTTCATTTTAATTGGGAATAACTACTGTTCTCCCATTCTTATCCATTTCTTAAATGATTAATAGCATTGTCGTGGTAGAGATCCCTAAGCATCCATTCTAACACAAAATATTGTAAAATCTCTCATTTATCTTATTTAATAAATTTTGATTTATTTTTACTTGTCTCTGAGTTCATTTTAATTGGGAATAACTACTGTTCTCCCATTCTTATCCATTTCTTATTAGTCCACTAACGTGCAAGGCCAGTCATTCAATTAGGTTAGTTAAGCCGCCCTATCCTCATGAGATATTTTTATCTGGCGCCAGTCACATATAGAATTCATCACAGGCTGGCCAACATCCATGATGGAGTCAATCGGATGGCTGAAGCATGAGGTTCAACAGGCCGGGCCCTGACCCACCTCCTGAAAATTTGGAGGACTGAGACCTGGAGCCTCCAGAATGGTAGGGACCCGGAGCCTCCTAATGAGACTTTTTAAAAGGGATACCTTACACATCACCCTATACATTCCTTGAGAGAGATCAACATTTGTTTCTTTTTATTTTTAGTGAAATACACTAATGAAAACGGTTGACTATTTAGAGGAAGCAGGGCAGAAGATGAGTTAGTTTGAAGTCGATGAGAGAAGAGAGTACTTTTCAGACTATTTAATCTTCTATTCACTTCAATGGAGAGAAATATCCGAATCCATTATTGACCTTATTTGATCGGGTTGTAGCTCCACTTCCGACTTGAATTGGCAGGTTAATGTTGCTAACAAGATCATGTTTGATCTCAAGTTCTCCTAATTTGACTATGCAGTTGTGAAATTAGAGCATCATTTGATCCCTCAAGTCATTGTTTCCTGATTTGTTTAACAGTTATAAAATTCCTTCTCTCTCTTCAAATCTAAAAGGATTATTACAGCAATCCTTTTTTCCGACTGAATTCAATTATGCAGTTGTGAAATTAGAGCATCATTTGTTCCCTCAAGTCATTGTTTCCTGATTTGTTTAACAGTTATAAAATTTCTTTCTCTCTCTTCAAATCTAAAAGGATTATTACAGCAATCCTTTTTTCCGACTGAATTCATTAGTTTTTTACTATTCGAAGTGAAATTATTATTTTGATAAATTTTCAAAAAACATTATATATGTTTATCATTACGTAATACTTGACGAAAATAAGTGTACATTAAAATAATAATAATAAATTTCATATAATAATTATAAAAGCTAAATAATAATATAAAATTTAAAAGATTATTCAAATAGAAGAAAACAGATTTTAAAAAACTGACTAGAGGTAGTCGGATCTTTGGTTATTTGATGAGGCTCCGAGAAGAGCTATTGTATATAAGTATATAAACACTTGTATATTTATTGTGAGATGGCTATTATTAATTTGACATTTTAAAGTTGCAGAATAAATTGAAAGTTCAGAAAAATGTATGGACAGTAAAAATAGAAAATGCGTATACTATATTGTAATATATGATTTTTCATTCTTACTTTATTTCCTAAAGCATTTATAATCGAATAATAAGTCAATTTCAAACAGATAGTGATCATTAAAAACTGTCAATTTTTCATACTTTTCATAAAAATTTAAAAATCGGAATGGTATATTACAGAGTTGGTCAAACTGCTGCTCATGAGCAACATGCGGCTCTTTGGTGCCTTCATTATGGCTCCATACCTATAGTGATCATTAAAAACTGTCAATTTTTCACACTTTTCATAAAAATTTAAAAATCGGAATGGTATATTACAGAGTTGATCAAACTGCTGCTCATGAGCAACATGCGGCTCTTTGGTGCCTTCATTATGGCTCCATACCATAAAAGTCAATAGTAAATATGAAGCAAATACTTATTGAAGTTAAAAAATATATATATCTGTGATCTGATTTGTTTATCTATTGCAAAAAGTAGTATGCAACTATACGAAGTAAATGCAACTGAAATAAACAATTTTTTGAACTTATTATTAAGGTTATCCGAAAAACTGGTGCTGTTCTCATTGACCCAGAAAGAAAATGCGGCTCTCGAGTATTTGAGATTTTCCCATGTGGCTCGTAGTGACATGAAGTTTGGCTACCCCTAGTATATAAAATAAGGTCTTCTAGTCACATCGAGAAAAATTATCACATGAATAAAAAGGCTGAAATTATAATAGAACATAATTTTCAACATATAAATCAAAAGAATATATATGTATAAAGTAATCTGAGTAGGATGTATAATAGAATTTTAATTCATATACCAGGGTGGCAAAACTGTGGGTCTTTGGTACCTTCAATGTATCTCCATACCATGAAAGTCAATAGTAAATATGAAACAAATACTTATTTAAGTTAAACAAATTACAGATATATTATTTTTTATCTATTGTAAAAAGTAGTAAGGCAGAGTGGGGTAAGTGCACAAGGTTTTTACAAAGTTGGACATTAAACGAAGGTATTTCAACCTATCGTATAGATATTTGGCAGGGTTGTTAACAATGGCATTCCACAGCTAATACCGTTTAAATCATTTTTGAAAATTTTATATTTGCGACAAAATCGTACAAAATGTCAGCTATTCGCACTTAACCCGAAACGGGGTACTTGTAGTAGAATACTACAATATCAAATAGCAAAATTTCGATTATCTTATAATAAAAAAATCCCGATAATGCATTTCCCCCAAGTACGCCCTTACCCCACTCCGCCTTATCTATCTTTACGAAATAAATGCATCTGAAATAAACAATTTTTAAATCGTTATTAAGATTATCCGTAAAACTGATGCTGTTCTCATTGATTTACAAAGAAACTGCCGCTCTCGAGTATTTGAGTTATGTGACTCGTAGTGACATGAAAATTTCGCCACCCCTGTCATATACAGTTCTTAGATTAAGTAAAATTAATTTCCTAAAATTAAAAATTAAATAAATATGCTTTATAAAAGTTTCTTTCAACAACATGTTAAATATTAGTTCCATAATGGGCAATTTTTTATCATATAAACGATAAATAACTCAAATGATGATAAATTTCTTGCATGGAAAATGGAAAAAATGAATTTCGTTTCAGTATATCGAAATAGTTCAAATTCCATACTTACTTGATATCTCAAAGAAACTAAAGAGATTATTTGTTTAATAGCACCTTTTTTATGCTATTCTATAATTTTGATTTATAAACTTGCATATCAATACTGTGTTTATTTTTTATCATTGTCATGTGATGGTTGCTCAAATGAGCCTTGTGTTCAAATGAACATTTTCAATTACCCTTGTGTAATTAATACAGATACCGCGAGTCAACCCAATCTTAGGCATTATTGCTACTGAAAATAAATACTTAAAATTTCAATATATAGCCAAAATATAAAGGTTTCTACTACTTATTTGAATAACTTTCCATCGGATGTTAATCATATGTAAGTATTCTATTCAAAGGCATTATATTTTAGAGATAATGATTGCTAATGTACTAATGTTCGCAATGTGAAGTGCTCCTGCCACTGAGAAAATTGGGAACACATATCGATAACTGCAAGAAACTAAAGCGAAAACAAAACGACGACAAAACACGCTGCCGAAGTTGCCATAAAGAAATGAATAGAGGAAAATCGACCAAACGATTGCGCCAGTTCACATTTGTTAATTTTTTTGTTATAGAAGAAGGATGTGTAGGACAGCTGTCTAAAAAGAACAACTTTTCATTTTTTTATCAAAATTAATTAACCACTTCTCAAAAATCTCACATTTTTTAATCAAAATTCTCAAAAATCTCACTTGTCATCCATGATTTCTTATTGTATTCAGAGTCAATTTTATATTGATCATTTTGATCCAATACATTTTGCCATCTTTCTAGTAGTAGCATGATTCCATGCTCATAGAATTTCTGATCTTTGCTTGCAAAAAACTGAAGCAAGTGATTTTTGACATTCTCATTTAAACTAGATAATTGCTGTGCCAAAACCAACAAAACTTTTGATATTTAATACCAAGTTAAAATAGATTAATTACAATAAGAATATATAATCCTATGGTTAAAATTTGAATTAGTAACTGAAGCCTGCTATTAAAGAAATAAGTAATGAATAATCTTTAAATATTTAAAAAAAACTATTAGAATAGCAAATCGATTGATTATACTTCTCTTAATTTTTATTTTTTTTTAAATTAAAGATAAAGAAAATGAATAATTGACTTTGAAATTATTTCCTAGCGATATTAATTTAAAATTACATAAAATTTATTTTTAATGAAATAGAGACTATATTAATAATAAAGATTTTTATGTTGAATTATTAATAAAAATTATCGACTGATTTTTAATTAAAATTCTTTATTAATAAATTAAATATTTGTATAATAATCCATTACTGCAATATCCAGAATTCATTCTATGAAAGTTTCAAGACTAATCGATATTGAAAATATTCTAGTAAAATTTAATTTATATTCTGTTATTGCATCTTATTATATATAATGCTTTCATAATAAGAGACTAGCCAGACGGAATTTTGAAGACTACTGAAAAGATTTTCCTTTAAATTTGAGAGTAAAAGTTTATTGCATTATAAGCATCCTAAACTTATTAAAGGTGCCATATCAGTGAAATATAAATAGCATTATTAAAACAAAAAAGAAAAATATGAATAGAATGAACAAAGAATTTGCTTAATTTACTTCCTCAAACCTCTAGAAACAATGACTCTAATATATGGTTTAGAATTTTTCTCCGACTGTAACTGTCAAGAGGAAAAAAGCATATATATTCAATTTATCGAATTATTTTTATGGGGACAATTCCTTCTAAATTCGTGGCATATAATACCCGTTTTGAATCGCATTGTTATTTGTAGTGGATGGTACGATGTCGTTAATCAGTCTATGCTATGCAAAACGGCCATAGCAATATTCACCTTTCTTATTGCATCCATTTTCAGTTACCGTAAATTTATAAAAGTGATTTTAATATACAATTAAGAAACAAAATATTTTGAACAAAAAACAATGGATAAACAATATAGTTTTATCAGAAAGATCACTCTTTGCGTTTTCATATTAATTATCTTTAGCAACTGTTGCTATCAAATATTGATTGTGTTTTATGTCTATCCCGATTTGAATAAACGAGAAAAATTTCTCGGAGAAGCGTTTATCTGTTGTGTAGAACTAGCATTTGTGAACAATTATTTTCTCGGAATATATGGTATTGTTTTATTTTTTGGTGAAATTGTTGTTTGGATCGTTCATCAAGAATATGATCAATTATTACAAAATATGTCATCGATAAAAAGAAACGATCCACATCTGAAATCCGAAGTCAAACGATTCATGATGAATCACCAACAATTAACCGGTGTGAAGTTGGCCCCCCACTTCTGAATTTTTAAATTTTTTCTTTTGCATTCGTTTTCAACTCGTTAGCACCTTTTGCACTTTTAATAATTTCGTTTGCACCCTCACCGTTTGGCCCCCTAGAGCCAAAACAAATTTGGGGGCTAACTTCACACTGGCCCCCCTCCTGCGAATTTTCGAATTTTTTCTGTTGCACTCGTTAGCAAATCGTAACTACCTTTTGCACTTTTAATATTTTCGTTTGTACCCCCACCGTTTGCCCCCAGAGCAAAATTGCAACTCGTTAGCACCTTTTGCACTTTTAATATTTTCGTTTGTACCCCCACCGTTTGCCCCGACCTTAAATTTAGAAAAGTGATTTTAATATACAATTAAGAAACAAAATATTTTGAACCAAAAACAATGGATAAACAATATAGTTTTATCAGAAAGATCACTCTTTGCGTTTTCATATTAGTATTTATTTTTAACTTATAGAAATAATTTCATAGTAGGAAAAAATAAAATAAAATTAAAACAAATGTATATTCATATCATATATACAAAAGTATATATTTATATGATGTGAAAATTTTAAAATTTCCGTTTGCATCGATTAATTAATAACGGTTTATTTAATTTTGTCCTCAATGGAAAAGGAATAAATATAGATATTATGCTTTTTATGTAATAAGTTTTATTACAAAATAAAACTTTTTTGCGTAATATTCATATTTTTTACCATAAAAATTCATATTTTAAGAGTATGTTTATTTAGGGATTTGTGAAAGAAAATAGTCAAATTACTGAATACTTTAAGTGATAAGAATTAATAAAATTCGATATTATTTTATTTTCATTATAAGTTCTTTTAAATAATGTGGTTAAATAAGTATAGACTGATATCTTATAATACTTTTTGTATTTAGAAATAACTATTTTGTTTATAATAATTGCTAGTAAATTATGGTATTTCTATGCATAAGTAGATATGTTATGAAGTGATTTATGATTAATGACATCAATAAAGAAGCAAATATCAGGTTAGTCTCATCGAATTTATTTTGGCTCTGGGGGCCAAACCGTTGGGTCTAGAACCTAAATATAAAAAGTGCAAAAGGTGCTAACGATTTG
>AYEL01082540.1:0-52137 GCA_000484575.1 Olivierus martensii
AACGCATTAAATATAAAAATATTCTCAACGATGTTTCTATTTGATTTTGAAATATGTTGCACCTTCATTATAGGCTTCACTGCAATTACTCGATTATTTGCAGGAAAGTTATCAAGAAATGCTAACTTTTTCCGAGAAAAGAGATAATAAATTTGTCAAATACGGTTGTAATACATAAATAATTTTCATGAATTTAATAATTGGTAAACTAATAATAAGTGTAAAATTTTATTAGTGAGAAATTTTTTTAGAAAAAATTTTAGGTATAACAATTAAAACCCAAATAATTGGTAAACTAATAATAAGTGAAAATTTTATTAGTGAGAAATTTTTTTAGAAAAAATTTTAGGTAAACAATTAAAACTCATTTGAATAAATATTTTTATTTTTTATTTTAAAGGTGCTCATCTAAACTTTATTTGAACAGCTCGAGATCAAATAAAGTATTTATTTGATCTGGAGGTATTCAAATAAAAACAACTCGAACCATAAGTTAAAAATAAATACGATATTTATTTTTAACTTATAGAAATAATTTCATAGTAGGACAAAAAATAATAAAATTAAAACAAATGTATATTCATATCATATACACAAAAATATATATATTGTATATACGATATGAAAATTTTAAAATTTCCGTTTGCTTGGATTAATAAATAATGGTTTATTTAATTTTGGCCTCTATGGAAAAGGAATAACTATAGATATTATGCTTTTTATGTAATAAGTTTTATTACAAAATAAAACTTTTTTGCGTAATATTCATATTTTTTACCATAAAAATTCATATTTTAAGAGTATGTTTATTTAGGGATTTGTGAAAGAAAATAGTCAAATTACTGAATACTTTAAGTGATAAGAATTAATAAAATTCGATATTATTTTATTTTCATTATAAGTTCTTTTAAATAATGTGGTTAAATAAGTATAGACTGATATCTTATAGTACTTTTTGTATTTAGAAATAACTATTTTGTTTATAATAATTGCTAGTAAATTATGGTATTTCTATGCATAAGTAGATATGTTATGAAGTGATTTATGATTAATGACATCAATAAAGAAGCAAATATCAGGTTAGTCTCATCGAATTTATTTTGGCTCTGGGGGCCAAACCGTTGGGTCTAGAACCTAAATATAAAAAGTGCAAAAGCTGCTAACGATTTGTTAAAGAGTGCAAAAGAAAAATTTCGAAAATTCGAAATTGGGGGGGCTGGGCCCCGATTTTATTTTGGCTCTGGGAGGCAAACGGTGGGGGTGCAAACGAAAATATTAAAAGTGCAAAAGGTGCTAACGATTTGCTAACGAGTGAAAAAGAAAAAATTCGAAAATTCGCAACTGGGGGGCCAGTGTGAAGTTAGCCCCCCAAATTTGTTTTGGCTTTAGGGGCCAAACGGTGGGGGTGCAAACGAAATTATTAAAAATGCAAAAGGTGCTAACGAGGTGCAAACTAATGCAAAAGAAAAAATTTAAAAATTCAAAAGTGGGGGGCCAACTTCACACCGGTTATAACAATCCCATCAGAAACATCGCATATGTAATAAATTAAGCCAAGTAGAGTCCAATGAAACAGGACATTTGTGAAAACTAGTAGATTGTGACAAACAAGTAGCGAATCTAAATTTGTTGCAGTCTAGATGCAACTATTTGTTTGACGATTTAAGAAAATAATATGATAACATCAACCAAAATAGATAAAATAAGCCAAGTAGAGTCCAATGAAACAGGGCATTTGTGGAAACTAGTAGATTGTGTCAAACAAGTAGCGAATCTAAATTTGTTGCAGTTTAGATGCAACTATTTGTTTGACGATTTAAGAAAATAATATGATAACATCAACCAAAATGACCGCATCTAAATTTTCACAAATATCCTGTTTCAGTAATACTGCACTTGGCTTGTATTACATATGAGATGTTTTTGATAAGATATCATTTATTTTGTAGATGATATAAAATTTAATCGAAATCGGTTGAATGATATAACCGTAAAAGTGTTCATGATGGAAAGACCCCTACTTTATTCTTTTTAGCCCTATTGGGCTGTATTTTTTACAATGGCTTAATTAACATAAGTAATATTTAGCCTACATTTATTTTTTTCAAAATTGTGTAAACAATAGGATATAACATAGACATTTCTACAGAAGGGAATCATCATCTTCTAAAACCTTTTAAATTTAGACCAATTGGGTCAAAATTTCCAGAGGATTTCAACTAAGCTAGGTTATGCCTATATTCCAAATTTGGTGAGAAGCGGTTAAACAATGTAATATATTGAAAAAAATCTATGGAAAACAGCATTATTATTTTAGCTCAATATTCTTTATTTTATTTATTTTTATTTTAGCTCAATTGTGCTCTAACTTTTAGAGGATCTCGAGTAATCTAAGGAATACCTACTTGCCAAATTTCATGGATATCAGTTGAACGAAACGAGAAGTAAAAGTGTTTGTGATAAACAAACTTCCTACTTTATTCATTTTGGTCCTATTGGGCTGCAATTTACAAAGGTTTAACTAACATAAATCACATTTACATCCCAGATTTCTTCGAAATCGGTCAAACGGTGTGACCTATAGAGAATTTCTAAAGAAGAAAATCATCGTCTTCTACATCTTTTAATTTTAGCCCAATTGAGCCAAAATTTTTAAATGATTTTAAATGAACTACGCTATGCCTATATTCTTAATTTGGTAAAATCGGTTAAGCAATGCGATATGTAAAGGCATTTATGGAAATCGCCCTTCCCTCTCCCTTTGTTTTGACCAGATTGTGCTCAAATTTTCAGTGGACCTCAAGTAAACTACTAAGAAACACCTATATGCTAAATGTCATCGATATCGGTTAAACAATGCGACCTGTAGAGGTATCTGCCAAGAAGGAGAAGAAGGAGAAGGGGGTGAAGAAAAATGTCGTTTTTTGCAATTTTTAAACTTCCCTAATTCTATTATTAATTGAATATGAAACTTTAAATTTATCAGTCTATGTCCTATTGAACACATTTCTCAAATGTAATTGTCAGATTAATAATATTTAACTTAGAACCAAAGTTACAGCGAGTTTATCTGCCAAGTAGGAGAAGAAGGAGAAGGGGGTGAAGAAAAATGTCGTTTTTTCCAATTTTTAAACTTCCCTAATTCTATTATTAATTGAATATGAAACTTTAAATTTATCAGTCTATGTCCTATTGAACACATTTCTCAAATGTAATTGTCAGATTAATAATATTTAACTTAGAACCAAAGTTACAGCGAATTGAATGTAATGACTCCGGTAATAAGAGTCAGTCAATGACTACTGTACTTAGAGTCACTGCCATGCCTCTTGATAACAATGCAGACAAGTTGTGTGCCAGAGATAACCATTTAATTTTTTAAAGGATGATAGGAGAAACTATACATTGTATTGGCTTAATTTCCATTATTGTTTGTTTCCGAAAATAATGGACAATTTTCTGAAAATAATGGACAAATTCTTCAAAAACTAGGATTTTTTTTTCCGCTGTAGTCGACAGGGTTGTTATGCCACAGAACTCAATTAACTTCTTTAAATATTTATTAAATTTCTTAAAAACTTTTGATGATCTGGCACATTACAGTATGCATTTCGACAATTCTTGCTGCCCTCTTCAGCTAGTTTTATACATATAGAAATCAACTCATCATTTTTTACAAGGATTTTTTAAATACCTTTGCAGATATTATCAAGCAACACATTAAAGAAATAAATTCAACTTAACTTCATTTAAAAACTTATTTTTTCTTTAAAACATCGCGTAATGCATATAACTTGAATTTCAGGAACAAATGAATCAGCATTGCTATACATTACAATTTTTTCTTAACCAACTTAAATTACCACATGACTTTTAATTCCAGGTGCAGAAATTACTACAGCTACACATTATCATCTTTACATTTTATGTAAGAAAAATGTAATGATGATAATGATGTGAATAAAAAACCTCTACCTAACTAATTAATCATTTTATTTTTCCTTGACCACCTGCTATAAACAGGAAACATATTTCAAGTATACATATGTAAATTATTAGCATCCAAATTTTAATTATACTTATGAACGTTCTTAATTTCTATGTATAAATTTTTAAATCGAGATAGTTATTATCGCTCTTAAAAAGTGATAACTATTAGAACTTAACTTTTTAAATTTCCAAATATTTCGGCAAGAAAGAATTTTGTCTATTCTATACAAAGAAATTCTGAATGATGCATATCGATTTATTACGTGGAATGACTGATTATAGTTAAGGCGCGTTTTCACGAGTCAAATTTAGTTGACCGATTATAGTTGATCAACAAAAGTTGAATACGATTTGAATCAGTTTTTGTTCACACAATTCAATAGAAACTGATCAACAGTTTCAGTTTTAAAATGGAGTCAAAAGCAATTGTGAGTGACGTTGTGCAGATACTAACATTTTTGTTAAGAAAAGAACTAAAAACAATTTTATTTAACATGAGCAAGAACTCAAAGCATTTTCTCTAGCATCTTTATTTTTATATTTACAGTATCTAGTCGGTGGTTCCAAAGACAATCCTGCTTATGATACAGTTCTAAACATTTTAGCATCACACTTTCAGACGACTTGAGGCTCATTTTTATAACTATTTTATATCAAACTAAACACAAGCAGGCGTGCCGTGACCAAATGAAAGCGAACTTGACAGTCAACTGAAGTTCACACGTTTCAAGACAACTTTCAACTTGAAAGTAAATGGTGGATGACTCATCACTTGAACGATAAAGTTTTACTCAGTCAAACTTTTCTTGAACCACTAAAATTTGATCAACTCTATTGAAACAAAGATTCCACTACAGTTTTTATTCAACTTTTATTGATCAACTATAATCTGTCAACTAACCTTGTACTCGTGAGAACACACCTTTATATACAGAAGACGTAAGAGCTCAGAGGATTAGTTTCAGTTCTTCGAGAGTCATTATTATGATTCTTGAACAACTGAAACTAATTGTCTGCGAATATGACTGATTATTAGTATAATCAGTCATATACTAGAATCTTAAGATTCTAGTATATGATGGATATTATTACTTGGAGTGACTATATACTAGAATCTTAAGATTCTAGTATATAGTCATTCCAAGTAATAAATCGATACGCATCATTCATAATTTCTTTGTAGATAAAATTCTTTCTTGACGAAATATATGGAACTTTAAAACTTAGTGCTAATTAAATCACATTTTAAGATCGATAATCACTATTTCTTTCTGTGGGGAATCGGAGTTTGAATTATACGTAATTTATTCTCCTCCCTGTCTCAGTCGGTCAAATATAGGTCAAACGAAAAGGAAAAAAAAGGGAGTTCTGTCAACTTGCGAACTTCGTCCACAATAACAATAAAACGCTGAGAATATTTATATCAGGTGTCCGCCAAATAGTCGCAAATCGGACACCTGACTCGGCTAATGTTCGAGAAATAAACATCTTGGTTCTCAGCCCTGAAATAAGGGTCAAAAGGGTCATGGATATTTAAGAGCCGATGCGCCCTCGATCGGATGGCAGCTGCTGGTTCTAAGTGACCCTCGGCTTGTTCCCCGACGCTCGCTTGTACTCGAAGTCTTTGATTGTTTTTCAAGCCGTTCCTCGAAATCCAAAAGTAACCTACGCTCATTCGTCTGCCTCCTCCATCTCAAAACTTGTTGGCGACGAGGGAAGCGAAAGTTTGCATTACCAATACAAGCCACCACCTTTGGTCTGGTGTAGGACGATTGTCTTCTACTTCAAATCCATCATCCTCTTGTGTGTTCATCCACTGGTGTTTTTGAATCTGTGAGAGATTAAAGACTGTTAAATTTTAGGACTAGAGACTAATTCCAAGAAAATCTTCAAGGATTAGATTATCCGAGGAGTTTATATATTGATTTCTCTGATGGAAGAATAATTTATAATAGGTATTTCTCTCTCAATGACGCCACTCTTCACTCTTATGTATAAGAAATCTCTCTGATAAATAAAGGAAGTTGTTCTTCAATGAATGTCATCTTTGTGTCGATTTGCCGAACAGCACAATCATTACCGTCGTTATCTGCGCTTCCACTTCATACCGAATTTCGGCTTAACGCCTGTAAATATCGTCCTCGATCGATCCCACAATTCTAAAATTTATAGATAGAAGCGAAGTACTTCATAAATACCATTAAAAGTTGAAAGCTATTGATATAGATATAGCTTAATGAAAAATATCGATTATTTTCTATTCATATACATTATAAGACAGAGTATATTAAGTGTCGTTACATAATGAGAAACATAAAAATATTCTCTTGCTTAAGTTTCAGAATCAATATAAGAGGCACAAAACAGCAAAAATGATGTCTTCAAATAATAAAGAAATTTGTCTAAGTTGTTTCCTGAAACCTTTTTGGAAAATGGCCCTAATTTATGGCTTTGAACCTTGTTCTACTTGCACTTGCCAATACAAGAAATCTTTTATTTTCGAAAATACGCTGAAAAAGTTATGTATTCAGTTGGTCGAGTTTTCACTATGGGCACAATTCATTCTGTTTCTGTGGCAAATCATTCCTGGATTGAATGATAATGCCCTTTGCATTCGATGGTACGATATGGTGAAGAGCAACAACTTTACGGTAAAACTAGCTTTTACCTTTTGTACTTTTGAAATAGCTTCCATATTCAGTTTCTTTAGAAAAAAGAAAGTCAATTTAAATGTTCAATTAAGAAACACAGAATATTTTGAAAGGAAAATGAATGAAGAAGATAACACCGCTACTAAAAATATATGTTTGCTAGTATTCTTATTCGTCCTGTCTATTGCATTATGGCTACAAATTATTTCTGTCTTTTATTTGTATCACATTTTGGAAAAACACGAAAAATTCCCAGGAGAAGCGTTTTTCTGTTCCACTGAATTAGCAATGATGGGATATTTTTGCACTGGAATAATTACTTGTAGTTTCTTATTACCAATATTACTTCTCAGCATTTCTAACAAAGAATATGAACAATTACTGCAAGAAATGCATTCGATAAAAAGAAACGATGAAAATAAAGCTGGCAAACTGGACAAATTGATGGAGCATCATGAAGAAATATGGACTTTTGTGGGACAATTAAATACTAAAATCAACTATCCATTCGTCACGAATTATGCTATTTTGACTTTCGGTACAAGTTTTGCATTTTATGCTTTTGTGTTCGTAGACACAAACAAAGTGATAAAATATATGGTATTAGGATTAACAGCTATTTATGCTTTCGCTTGTATAATTTATGGATGCTTAATGTGCTCTTTCGCATTTAATGTAAGTTTCTAGAAATTCATATAAAATATTTTATATTGTTTATTTATTTATTTATGATTTTCTAGATGCTGAATGGGTTCCAGGATATCAGACAGTTTGCAGTATGCGATCTACAATTAAAGAAGAAATTGAAAGTACATAGTAAATTTTTATTCATCTTCCTTAACATCAATAAAACGAATTATTATTTAATTAGATTTTAGATTTCATGAAAAGATTCGGAAAAGTTTCATTAGGTTTATCTTTTGGTGAATTTTTCTATATTAGTAAGAAATTTCCGATCAAGGTAAGATTATTCTATAAATTTTTCTTATAAATCTTTTTATAAAGAAAGATATATTTTTTCTATTTCTAGATTATGAGTACATTATATTCCGTGTTTTCGACGCTTTTAAAACTTAGAGATGTTTCTCATCAAAGGAGAACTTGTGAAAAGTATTCTTCTAATGGAACCGATTTACTTTGGAATTTTCAGATGAATAATTTCTAGGAATCCCTAATTTAATTTGAAAAACTACACGCTGATAATATTGCTAAATAAAATCTGAACATTTTGCTTTCATTCAAGCATATCTTGATCTCCATATGGACGGTTTTGCGTTTATATAAGTTTTAAAAAATTACCAACGTATCGATAAGTTTTTATAAAAATTGACAGGTAGATCTTGAAAGTGAAAATGAATAGAAGGTCTCACATTCTAGACTCAATATACCATTTTATTATAAAAACATATTGAAGTCAAGTCTTTCACTATCCTCTAAAAACTTTTGAAACTAAATTGTTTCCGATCTACGTGGTAGAGTGCAAACTTATCACTTGGAATATCTAGGTTCGTTTCTGGATCCTACGTATCCAAATGTTTTCAAGAGATTTAATATATCAGGTATTATGCCCAAGATGGACAAACTTCGACTCTTTGGTAGTTAAGTGTGTCTTCATATCATGAAAATCCATAGTTAATATGGAGAAAATTCTTATTTAAGTTAAAAAATAATATATTTGTAATTTGTTCATTTTTTATAAAAATTCAGATTCATCTATACAAAATAAATGCATATGAAATATATATATTAAACATTTTTTTAAACCATTTTTAAGACTATTCAAAAATGTTGATGCGAATCTCTTTGATCTACAAAAAATTGATTGTGGCTCTCAAATAGTTTATATTCTCCGATGTGATTCCTGATCGATACTGTATCTATAACGACAGAAATAATTAACATTAACTGATATACATTGTCAGAATATAGGAAATAGTGATATAAAGTCTTCGATTTATTTTCTTATTACATTAAGTCGGCCGGATAGCTGCGTGGTAAAGCTTTGACTTATATCTTTGAGGATCCGGGTCCCACACCTCCAGTTTTTCAGGAGAAGACGGGCCTGGCCCCGTTGAATCCCATCCTTCAACCATCCGGTCCATGATCCCATCATGGGTGTTGGCTAGCCTGTTATGGCTTCTATAAGTGGCTTCTATTTGGATGTTTTATTGTAAAAATTAGAAAATAGTACAAGGAAACATTTTTATTAATGATTAATATTGTTAATCATTGCATTATACTATATATTCCATGAATTGCAATTTCATTAGTGATATTAAATGCATTTATATTGTACAGAAATATAAAGTATAGCGCTTAGAAAGTGAAAAAATAAAATAAAATAAAAAATATCTCAAATGAGCCTGATTCATTACCCTATAAAATAGATAAACAATACTAATTCGCAGAAAGTGAATGAAAAAATAGTAAAAAATAATGATAAATAAATTATCATATTTTCAGTTTTAATTTAACTTGTAAGGAGGAATAAAGAAGATCGACGGCTTGAACACCTTGCCATAAAATAACATTTGCATGAAAATATTCGTTAAAATGAGAGACGAATATTTCATCAAGGAAATTCCACGTAAAGGATTAAACCATATTTAATTTTCTAGGAAGCTTGAGTATATAATGTTTGAAATTCTATTATCAAAACGTATTCACAAATCTTCACGAATCTGGACGAAATAAAAATGAATACCATCATCTTGATAGGATAAAGAGAATTTTATATAAATAGTTTTGTCATAATTATTTTAAAATTAATAGAATTAAGCATGGTCTACTATTGGAAAGGAAGCAAAGCTTATTACTGAAGGGAGTATTTACTAATCCTTCTCATTGATTACGACGAGGAGGTAATATTAAATGCTCTCTTAATCTAGAAAATAAAATTAGCGTGCATTAAAAATGAAACTGGTGGTGTATCAATATTAGAGATAAAATAATTAGTAATAGTTCCATTAATTTTCGAGATAATAATACTATAGATAATGTGGATATCGAAATCAAAATGAGCACATTATTGATTAAGTAGATCGGATCTTATCGAATCAAAAGCTGCGAATATACAGTATTTGTAATAATGAAATTATACAGTCATGCCTCGCAATTCAACATTTGAGTTTCGTGGGTTGACGCATGCGCGTGCATGGAATTGTATAATGTCATTTGCTATTTGTCAGTTCTTTTTAGGCTACTTTAGTGTTTGCCCCTGTTGTTTGTGTTAATTTTCAATTCTACATTTTTCAAAAAGTAAAAAATTTTTAATTATTAATATTTTTCGAGTGAAATATAAGGATGAACTGACCAGAGGAATAATTCCGAAAAGAGGAGCATTTGAGTGAGCAAAGAGACGAAGAAAAAAATTTTAGATAAGCTTCACTTTCCTTTGAAAAATATAATTGTTATATAATGAATTAATTATATTAAATTAAGGAATTAGAACACAATAAATTAACGAAAAAATTTGATTAAACTTACTTATCAGAAACAAGTTAAAATAAAATAAAAGGAGAGCGAGTGTAGATAGTATTTTTCATAGATGACTTTCTATATTATGACTTGGATCTGACAAAATTGATGAATTTTAACCAAACAAAAATTTGTTATCCAGAGAAGTATTCGTGACCACTTATATTTTATATTACGCAGAATAAATAGCGTGAGGTATGACAAAATGTTATGAAAGCTAACATTTATTTCACTGATTAAATCGAAACTTCCGACTTTTAAAAAAGTCATTTTTCAAATCATAAGACGAAATTTTTTATGTATCTTTGTTAACGTTACAGCCATAACAAATATAAATTTTCTAGTAAATTTACTAAAGTATAAATTCACTATATAACGATAAAAATAGACTAGAATTAAAAAAGAAAGATAGCAAAAGTAAACTCCAAATAAAAGTTATAATGAAATTTTAAAGAAAAACTACATGTATAAATGACAAATATAAATTTTCTAGTGAATTTACTAATTAATGATAAACATAGACTAGAATAAAAAAAAGATAACAAAAGTAAACTCCAAATAAAAGGTATAATGAAATTTTAAAGGAAAAACTACATGTATAGATTCGATACAGGATCAATTTAAATCAGTTACAGTAGACTTAAAAACTGTGCCAATCGATATAGAATGGAAAAGATCGAGTAATCGATTCGTCAATCGTTACCAACTTCGTTTGTCTGAAATTGCCTCATTGTCTGTAGACATACTTTAAGAAATAAGTAATTTTTATTTTTATTATTTGCATATAAAATTATTTTGAAAGAAATTATTTACTTAAATAATATTTATAAGTGGCAAATTAAATACATAAATATGTGTGAATTTCTTTACAATCGATTATTGGTACTTTGCATGTATTTTCTGATTAACCACATAAGATTTGCATGTATTTTCTGATTAACCACCCTGTTAACCGGCTTATGAAATTAAATGTGCAATAGAATATGAATGGCTTTCCGTTATTTATTTTTGTTCTAGTAACTTCTAGAATGAATTATTGAATATTTTCTATTTGTAGATTTACTGTATTTAAATTATTATAAATTATTGTTTTCGTTTCTGTGTCACGAAATGCATTCAAATATTACTTCAGTTGCAATCTTTTCACTATTATATAGATAGAAGCAGAGAAGTGCCTCTGATCAATAAAATAGAATTGTTTTTGATATGGTACTTTTAAACTAAATTTTATTTATCAATCTATTTATTAATTTTGTTATTTAAATAAAATGAGAATCATTTGCACATGGCCATATTTCACAACTTTAACATTTATGATTTCGATTATTTCTTTTCCTATTGCAATATTTATATATTTTATAATATTGAATTTACAGTTGAAGCATAAATGGGAAAAATTAAATTGCATTCAATAATTCATTCTAGAAGTTACTAGAACAAAAATAAATAATGGAAAGCCATTAGTATTCTATTGCATACCAAAAAGTTTCAAAAAAATTTAATTAATTGTTTAAAAACTGTGTCAATCGATATAGAATAGAAAAGATCGAGTAATCAATTCGTCAATCGTTACCAATTTTGTTTCTCTAAAATTGCCTCATTGTCTGTAGACATACTTTTAAGAAATAAGTAATTTTTATTTTTATTATTTGCATATAAAATTATTTTGAGAGAAATTATTTACTTAAATAATATTTATAAGTGGCAAATTAAATATATAAATATGTGTGAATTTCTTTACAATCGACTAATGGTACTTTGCATGTATTTTCTGATTAATCACCTGAGATTTAATTTCATAAGCCGATTAACAGGGAGGTTAATCAGAAAATACATGCAAAGTACCATTAGTCGCATAAATATGTGTGAATTTCTTTACAATCGATTATTGGTACTTTGCATGTATTTTCTGATTAACCACATAAGATTTGCATGTATTTTCTGATTAACCACCCTGTTAACCGGCTTATGAAATTAAATGTGCAAAATGTAAGTCTACAGACAATGAGGCAATTGTAGACCAACAAAATTGGTAACGATTGACGAATTGATTACTCGATCTTTTCCATTCTATATCGATTCACACAGTTTTTAAATAATTAATTAAATTTTTTTGAAACTTTTTGGTATGCAATAGAATATTAATGGCTTTCCGTTATTTATTTTTGTTCTAGTAACTTCTAGAATGAATTATTGAATATTTTTCCCATTTATGCTTCAACTGTAAATGCAATTTTATAAAATATATAAATATTGTAATAGGAAAAGATATAATCGAAATCATAAATGTTAAAGTTGTGAAATATGGCCATGTGCCAATGATTCTCATTTTATTTAAATAACAAAATTAATAAATAGATTGATAAATAAAATTTAGTTTAAAAGTACCATATCAAAAACAATTCTATTTTATTGATCAGAGGCACTTCTCTGCTTCTATCTATATAATAGTGAAAAGATTGCAACTGAAGTAATATTTGAATGCATTTCGTGACACAGAAACGAAAACAATAATTTATATTTATATCACAGAAAGTAATTTAAATACAGTAAATCTCCAAATACATATTAGAATTCATCAATCGCTTAATATTTTTAATGTAGTAGCTCCAACCATTTCAAAATGCAGGATTAGTAAAAAGTTGGACACATTAATTCAGGCTAGGACTTTTTATTATATTAACATCATTGAAATCTATCGTGTTGCAAAACCATTTACATGTGCTACGAATTTATTCATGGTAATTAAAGTCCTTTAAATGATCTGTGAGATTTTTAAACTTGGAGCAAAAAGGAAAATTTTAGACATAAGACAAAATTAATTGTTTCGTTCTAGTGAAGATGAACGGTTTTGTAATGATTATTCCAAAAGGAAAAGATATGGTAATCACAGGGCCGCCGAGAGGGGGTGACATCTGAGACTTTTGTCACAGGCCCGGCATCGGGCCCTGATGTGTCTCATAGTTTGCAGGCCACCGCCAGAGCGCAATGTCTACCTCCAAAGTAATCGTGCCTAGTTCATAGATATATAGAGTATCCCATTCAGCCGCCATTGTATATCCTCCTGCCGATCGGTAATCATGGGTAACTTTATGGAAAGTAAACCATAATATTATATTTCTTTTCTAATTTATAAATACAACTGCTTACCTAGCAAACGAAGATCGTATTTTTAGAATTTTTCCTTCTAATATTTTGTAACCACTTCTTTTTATCTCTAATTTCTTTTACCTTGTGGCAAAGGGAAGAATCTATGACCCTTTTCTGTTTGATTACAAAACTTTACAGCACTATAATAACACAGGTTCTTAATAAACAACCAGATAGCCTATGAACGCATTGATTACTCACTATCTAACAGGATATAAAATGGCCGATTTGGTGGTATCTGGTGGTGCAAAGGAATGCGCTACTCTATATATCTAGGGACTCTAATCGAGCCAAAATAAATTATTTTATATATAACATGGTATATAATGCATAGATTTTTGAGTTAACACTAACTAAATGTTTAATGTTTTATTTGAATTTTTTTATTAAGCCAAAGTGATGCACTTTTTTAAACGGGGCCGCATCACAGATTTCTTACCGGCCCGAAAATTTCTCTCTGGGGTCCTGGGTAATCAGCACCTAGCAGGAATGATAGTACTGAATGGTACCACTGAATGACGAATAGTATCATTCAGTGGTGCCATTCAGCTGACAAAATAAAATGATCAAATTTCTTCGCAATTAATGAAATAGTAAATGGCAGGCAGGATACAAAAATAGCCAAAGCTCAACTCTATTGCTCCAGATTAGTTAATACTAATCTATATAATATATAGATTATTATTATTATTACATAGTATGTATCGCTGATGGATCATAATGAATGAATGTAGGTATATATCTTTATCCAGTCGAATTTGAGTATTTCTTATGTCCTAAGATACCGCAATTTGAGGATGTTATTGAGGAACCACTGAATTAGTTGGCAAAAATAAAACAACTATAAATTCCATTCAAAATGGTAGAAACCGAGGAAACTAAATTTTCTAATTTATGGAATTTTTAGTCATTTCTCTATCATGTTTGATGTGGATAAAATATCCCTTCACAAATTGGTTAAAAAAATTATACTCGAAATGGGAAACATTGAAACAGAAAACGATAGGATGTGTTGGAACTAATCTATCGATTTTTGTTGCGGAGTCTTCTATGCGTGTGTGCAATCTATGCACCAGGATCTGGTTTGAACTCCTCTATTTGCAATTTTCGATTAGAGAATGATGTTAAAAATCTGAATCTGACTCATTCATTTTTAATGCTAATAACGACCGCTTTGCTTGTTTCGAGGATAATGGATTGAAAATCAAGAACTTTATGATTATTAAATCAGACTTGAAGTCCATCAACAATTAAAATCCACTATGCTACGATAGCTACATAACCAGTTTATTCATGATAAGGATGGTAAGTAAAGAAGCCAACAGATGCGCTAATATTGTGAACTAGAGTATAATTTACCACACTGAATAATGATGCACATAAGTGACAAAGTTGGTATGAATATTTATTTCGTTTGAAGAGCTTTGCTTCATTTCCGCCTCTCTTAGATGGTCTTATAGCTCGTATATATTTATAATATCGAATATTTGTTTATCTTTCTATTTGTTTCTTATGTATTCCTAAACTGTTTAACTAATCGGGATTAGGTATTGCATATTGGTTTATAAAACTCTATGAGATAGTAAGGAATATTCGGCCAAGATCGCTTTAGGAAATGGAGCATATCCAATGCAATGAATATATGTTTAATCCTTCAGACTCTTGTACGAATTTGCGATGATGTCATAATTGCGTCGATGTAACAAAGTAATGATTGTATGATGTAAGAATAAATGGCATCAAAAATTCTCTTTGATGTATGATGTTATTATGACGTAATAAACAGATGAGGTAGCAAATATTCACAAGCATATGATGCCAATACGACATCCTTCGTAAAAAGGAAAAAATTGCCGCCCAGCGGTGTTTTTATGGATCTTAAGCCAGAGCGATATTTAAAATTTAACACATATTGTTTTATGTTGTCAAGAATTCTTGGGCAACAATCTGGTTAGTTATCGATATTTGTTAACTGATTAGAGAACCTTTGGACATCCTACAAATCTGATTAGAAATATAATTAAATATGAGAAGTCGCCATGGTTACATCTTTAGGCCGTCATTCTAAGAATTTTTTTAGTATATAATAAAGAATAATAACTATATAAAATACACCAGACTCTGGTTAGTTATCGATATTTGTTAACTGATTAGAACCATTGGACATCCTACCAATCTGATTAGAAATATAATTAAATATAAGAAGTCGCCATGGTTACATCTTTAGGCGGTCATTCTAAGAATTTTTTTAGTATATAATAAAGAATAATAACTATATAAAATACACCAGAAAACATTCAAAATTATAAAAGTATAAAAAAATAAAATAATCAATCTCACATATTTCATTATTTTAAATATAAAAAATAATGCCTTTATAATTATGTTACATTTATTATTTAATAATCAAAGTGAAAATTTTATATTAAAATTCTATCATCTTTCTTGGAAACTACGATCGAATTATTTTGTTTGAACAATTTAAATTCATTTTTATAAAAGTAAATCTGATAATTTAAAACTGGATTTTTATAATACATTAAAACTCAAACATTGTAATGAACCAATGCTTCAACCTACCAATCATATTTACCTTTGCAATATATCATACTGATAAATTACAAAATATCTTTGCGTTATCAAACATTGTAATGAACCAATGCTTCAATCTCCCAATCATATTTACCTTTGCAATATATCATACTGATAAATTACAAAATATCTTTGCGTTATGGATTTTTATAATACGTTAAAACTCAAACATTGTAATGAACCAATGCTTCAATCTACCAATCATATCTACCTTTGCAATATATCATACTGATAAATTACAAAATATCTTTGCGTTATAATGGAGAAATAATCATTCAAGAAAGACAAAATTTTCAAAATAAACTTTTGTTTCACATACGGATACCTTGATATAAGAGTCACATATAGTATATTGATCCTATAAAAAATATATACAGTATATATGTTACCGACAATTTAAGAAAAACAGGCATTGTATAGAATGCCTAGGCAGTAAATAGAATGCCTGTCGTTTTTAGGCAAAGCATGAAACGATTAATATTATATATACTTTTCCTAGCCATTTTATCTAATATCTAGGCATTATATAGAATGACAAATGCTAGTTAGGCAAAGTATAAAATTTCCGCTCAGTGCCAGATCTAAGCCGATTAATCGTTTTATCTAATATCTAGGCATTATATATAATGACAAATGCTAGTTAGGCAAAGTATAAAATTTCCGCTCAGTGCCAGATCTAAGCCGATTGGATCGATTGCATCAATCTGGCCCCGCGTTGAGGCAAAATGAAATCGTGAAAATATTAATAAACGAAGAATAATCCTTTAGATTTACTATTATGGCTGCGCTTTTACACCCTAGCCTTTGAACATCTAATTTTTAAAAGATCCACAAAAAGAAAATTTTTTTTGGAAAAATTGGTAATTTTTAAAAGATTCACAAAAAGAAAAATTGTTTTGGAAAAATTGAATGTAAATGAATTGATTTTATTTTATCTCTTGGCATGTGGAAAAAAAATTCTATTTAAATTAATTAACACTACTTTTGCAAAATCCAATGTATTCTTATTTAATATTCTTATATATATTATATTATATTTTATATTTCTCTAATAAACCTTTTATGCAATTTATATCTATACATGATTTGGGCTATATCTTTTAATACCTGACAGACCTATGGAGATACATTAATGCAGTACACACAGACAAAAATTAAAATAAAATTTTTTTCCTCTCTTACTTTAATCCTCATCACAAAGATTCAGGGCGGCATTAATAGTGAAGATTATTAACTGTGAAGTCTTTGCGCTATCGCACACCCTTCATAACACCCACACCGTCGCTGTTGACAACGGCGTTACTAAGGCAACGGCCATGACCGGGTAAGCAGGAAGCTCACCGTCGAGAGGGGCGTATCCCTCGCTAGCGTCGATACGCTATCGCACACCCTTCATAACACCCACACCGTCGCTCTTGACAACGGCGTTACTAAGGCAACGGCCTTGACCGGGTAAGCAGGAAGCTCACCGTCGAGAGGGGCGTATCCCTCGCTAGCGTCGATACGTTCTCTTGCAGGCGAATCTTCGCGATTACACGTTATGGAGGAGAGAGGTTTGCATAATTTTGTAACGGAGGACAAGCCTCATGGATATATTTATGTATATCTTATTAATATATGAAGATATAATTGTTATGTTGTCACTATTTTGTGTCGGGAATATTTTTCCACGTCTTCATATAGATGTTGTATTTACAGGCATATATCCGAAAATGACTCCACCTCCCCTAGTGGAGCATTTTGGAAATAAGGGGGTGATGTGGGATCCAAGGGCTAGGGCTGCTGGAAAACGTCACTTCTCACCCGATCGTAACTTAGCGAACCTGACAATTTTATTGTTGATATTGGGTGAGAGTGGCCTTTGTCCGGCCGGTCCCGAATACCCCGACGGGTGAGAGTAGCCTTTGTCCAGCCGGTGCCGAATACCCCGATCTCCACTATCCCCCCGAAAGAATAATAAATACCCCGAATTTGGACTGTGTGGGCACTCTGATATCGTGCAGGTGTTCGAGGGGTGTAGGAAATAATGCGGTAAAGGTCGCGATGTCAACTTCCCGGGAGAGAGGGAGAGAACATGGTTATTTGTATTTTACCCGAAAAGATGGGAAATTGGAAAAATAGGACTGAGTCTGATTTTGTATTTGGAAGAGAACGGACGTTCTTCGGTTTACTCCCGTGCTAGATTAAAAGCTCTTTGTTCACGGACTTTGTGAAAAAAAAACTGTCACCGCCAGTGCCGAAGATTCCCTCCTTCCCTCTCTGCCTTGGTATCCACCTAAACATCCGAGATCCGGAGCCATACCGTCCACGTCGGTATCTACTCTGCGAGGACCGTCGTCGGAATCACCGTCGAGAAGAGAGCCGTACCTAGTGTCCAAGGAACAGCCGAGAAGCCATCCGACCTTACTATGTGCAGAACTCCTGTAGAGCCAGAGGTATTTGTCCTCCGACGCCTTCATATTTTTATTTCTTGTCGGTTGAACTATGTAAAAATCTCTCTCCATTATAAAGGAAGATGTTTGTGCAAACGTTGTCTCCGAGTCCGTCTGTGTCTAGCATCTCGTTACTCATCATTACCTATGTCTCACGCCGCTCAGGCCATTTGCCTGTTGAGAACCGCTCTTTTGGTAATTTGCGGGCTCTGCGGGCCGCGGGCTTTACATATCTATGAAATTTGGGATATAGGTATAGGTGTTTCTTAGTATATACTCGAGATCTCCTGAAAATTTGAACACAATCGGGTCAAAGAAAGGGGGAAGGGAGATCCGATTTCGACCGATTTTACCAAATTCAGATTATAGACACAGCGTAGTTCATTTGAAATCATCTAACAATTTTGGCTCAATTGGGCTAAAATTAAAAAGTGTAGAGGACGATGATTTTCTTCTCTAGAAATGTTTCTATAGGTCACATCGTTTGACCAATTTCGAAGAAATCTGGGATGTAAATGTGATTTATGTTAATTAAACCTTTCTAAGTAGTGCAGCCCAATAAGACCAAAATGAATAAAGTAGGAAGCTTGTTATCATTAACTCTTTTACTTCTCATCTCGTTCAACCGAAATCGATGAAATTTGGAAAGTAGGTATTCCTTACTTTACTTGAGATCCTCTAATGCCACAATAATTCAACTCGATATAAATGTCCTTCTAATTAAATAACTATCATCTAAAAAATAAATGATATCCTCTCAAAAACATTTCATATATAAAAATAAGTCAAGTACAGTATTACCGAAAGACGATATTTGAAAATTTAGATATGGTTATTTTGGTTGATATTATATTATTTTCTCAAATCGTGAAACAAGTTGCATCTAAATTGCAACAAATTTAGATGCTATTACTTGTTTAACGATTAAGGAAAATAATATGATAACATCAACCAAAATACCGCACCTAAATTTTCACAAATATCCTGTTTCAGTAATACTGTATTTGGCTTATTTTTTACATATAAGATGGTTTTAATGGGATAAAATATTCAAAAATAAATTTGATACGGCATAAATAATAAATAAGAGAGGAAGCATATCGAAAGAACAAATACAAAACTGTGAATTGAAATTATATCAGCAGAAAGGATAAAAGAAACGGAGTATAAAAGGATTATAGCAAATTTATGAAAATTGTCATTATTTTAGGCATTTTAGTGGATTCTATCATTGGCATAGTGATATAAATGAACCTCCACTCTTTCATGGACTCGATACTGACTATCGATGCTATCGTCAAGTATAAGTAATCGTGAGACTGTAATAAACAGGCAGGGAGTATCATTAAACACACAATAACATGACTACTTAGAAAAATAATCCAAACATTATGTTTCCTTATCCTCAAACATATATACAATAACTATATTCCAGATAACATGAAAAATTTATTGATCATATCCAAAGATCAATAAATGATCACTAATGGATTGTATATGTATCCATTAATGAGATTAATACAAATAACATACTTAAAGTAACATTTATTTTCTGTGAATCGTGTTCACGTATAATTTTGAATGAATCGGAAATAAGATTAAAAGTTTAATTTGTTCTGTTGAACACAGTTCAAGGAAGCATTAAATTCAATAATTAAAATTATAATATATTAATAATCTTTTAATTAATAATATTAGAAACAAATTGCTTTAAATTTTATTTGAAAATTATATACATATTTAGTCTATATCCAGACATGCACCCTTGTTTTCATTTAATCTTTCAAAACACTTTATGATAACCTTGAGTTTTTCAAGTAAATGAAATAATAAAATCAATACATTATCCTAAAGGAAATCAATATTATTCATAAGTTAGATTAGCAACTATATAGTATACACCATGTTCGACAATTCAGAACTATTTTAGAAAATTAAAGCACATTTTTTAAGCAGTAAGCTAGGTAATTTCTTCTATAATGTATTTTTAGTCATAGTGATAGAATACAGTATTTCGAATTTGTTTTATTTTGGCATTATTGTTACCTCTGAACAGTTTAAAATGCATTTTCTGCACTATATTCGTAATTTTAAAATGATAGTCGTTAGGTAATTAAACTATTTTTCTAATTAAGAATTTCAAACTTCAAGTATTTTTTTAATTAACTAATATTTAAATATAAATAAAAATGGACAACTCTCCAAATTCAGAAATTTGCTTGAGATGTTTCTTGGAACCTTATTTTTCCACTGCACTGATATTTGGCTTAGAGTTTTTCGCTCCTTGCACGTGTGAAAATCGTTTGCGTAATAATTCTCTATTTGAAAAATTTAAAGGAATTTATTTCCAATTTGTAGAATTCCTTCTTTGGGAGCATTTTTCTACCGCTTTTCTCGTTACCATTCCTAGAATCGACCAGAATATGCCTTGTATTGAGATTTTCAATAAACGGATGGGCAATGGAGTCATTTTCGTTAAATTCTCACTTTTTCTTATTGCTTTGGTGGTTGCCTTGGGTTTCAGTTGGATAAAAAGAAAGAAAATTCAACCACATTTAAAGTTGAGAAATCTTAGCAATGTAGACAGAATTAATTTGTCAATCAAATTTCACAAAATTTGGCTGATTTCCTTGTGCATTATCATCAGCACTTTGATTGGAATACTGTTTTCGAGTATTGTTTCCTTATTGCCGATTTTTATCTCAAATAATGATTTGAATCTCCAGTCTGTTTTCTGTGTTGAGGAATGGATAATCTGGTGCATATTTCTATATGGAATAATATTCCATTTCTGTTTGCTGTTTTTAATAATAATGATTATATTACGTAAGGGATTTTTGAGAAATTCTGAAAATTTGTATTTACTAAAATCGACAAATTTTGATCTCGAATACCAGTTAAATACATTAATGATTCAGCATGCGGATTTGTGGACATACCTTAATGATTTATTTTCTACCTTCAGTTTCCCTCTGTTATTCATGTATTCTCTTCTCTTGTTAGAAACTTGTCTTGGTTACTATATATTATTTTTCGTGGAAATCTTTCGAGATCTAAGATATGTAGTTTTCCTAGCTGCAATTTGTTGTAGTGTAGGCTGCATTATCATTGGTTTCCTTATATCTTCAGTAATCGCAGCGGTAAGGTTCTTTCAATTATAAAATAGTTAAAATATTTTCTACATAGCTGTAAATTGCTATATATAAATTTCAGATGCAGAATTCATTTCAAGACATCAATAGATTCGCAGAATGCAACTTCAGATTGGAATTCAAGTTAAAAGTAAGTACTTGTTTGTTTAATTAAATGATAATATCTATATTGCTTTTCTTTCGAAAAAGATTTTAAATTTTATGAAGAGATTCGGAAAGATATCCTTGTGCCCTTCATTCCACGGATATATCTTCATTACTAAGAATATGCCAATAAAGGTAATTGATTATTTTTATAAATATTGCTGACGAAATTATTTTGAATTTTGCTGATGAAATTATTTTGAATTTTATTAGATGATCAGCGCTTTGCATTCGATATTTGATAGTTTATTGAATCTCAGAAATGTTGAGCCTCCTTAAAGGAACTGTCGAATAGTATCCATTACCAATTCAACGTATACAAATTGAAAATTTTTTAATGTTGAAGATTCACAGTATGATCGAGTGAAAAATCATTACTCTCTATTTTCTGATCTGTGATAATTTTATTAAATAAGAACTGATATTTACGTCAGGCTATTTGAACGTCTTTTGACACTTTCTTTATTTTGTTTAATTTTTCGTCCCACTAGCTTGACTCCTGACTGTAGCGTTATAATTTCGAAGATTCCTTTCTCTTCTACATAAAATTATTGTGGTTTTCAAACGACATTAATCAAAAATTTTGTCAGTGGTCTATTCTAAAAGAAATAAAAATTGGTCCAACTTTTCGCTATAAATGATGATAATTTTTCAACAATTAAGGCTGAATTAACCCAATTAAGGAACAATTAATGTAAGACGTACATCCGTTCTGCGGTTTTTATATCTAATTGTTGTAAGATATATTTACGAATTGAAGTATATGAACGAAGTGTTAGTGTAAATATTTCCTAACAGTTTTATGTTTTCTTTTATTTTTCGTAAAATTGGACAACAACATTTTAAGTAGAATTTCACGAAAGATTTGAGTTAATTTTCATAATTAAATACACTAGATATTTTTGCGTTATATATTATTGAATATTTTTTATTAAGTATGAAATCCTAATATATCAAACTGTAGAAGCTTTTTCCAATAATGAAAAATTATTTATTATAAATATGTCTTTAATTACGAATAATTCGTCATAAATTAATTATTTAATCGTAAGTAAATATTATTTTCAGTAAATATTAGAAAGAAATATCGTATTATGCATTCAAAAGTGAATAAATAATGTGTTGAGAATTAACTAATTAGTTATAAATTTATTGTAATAAAGTAATAATCTATAATAGATACATAAAAGTGAATCTGTTGTCTGTTTCTTATATATTCCCACACATTCTGACTTATCAAGATAATATTTTGTGAAATAAATTTCTCTCATTGTATAGTAAATATTGATCGCAACAATTTTTCTATACACGAGTCCTTGGGACTTCGAGAAGTTATACATATATATTTACAAAATATTATAAAATTTTTCTCGAGGTCTTGTGTATCTTACATATACATATATTAATATAATTATACTTTATTCGATAATAAACTTATGTGAGCAATAAGTGAGATAAAATGTAAAATTCGGAGATGTTCAGATGTTGTTTGTCATCTTAAGAAACTCTTCAATTTACGAGATATTAGCTAAACATACAAAAAATAAAATAATATATTGAAATTGACATATAAGATGGAGAGAAAACAAACTATAATGAACGTATCATCTAGCAGGAAGACATTTTTCTTTATAACATTAAAATATCAAAGATAAATAAGTGATACGTTTGGGTAGACGAAGAGTTTTATTACTTGCAAGTGTCGCGAAGAATCTCGATATGGGAAAAAATGAGTAAACACGATAATTAGTAAACAAAAAAAAGATGAATGACTTTTTCCTCGGGATGAAAGATGAAAGGTTAGTCAGTTTTTCCCGGGATATGAACGGAGACACTCATAGAAATTGATGCAGACAAGACGTGTCTGGGATTCGCTTGCAGGGCATCGAGAGAGAGCGAGAAAAAGAAGAAAAACTGATTCTTCTTTTAAAAACAGAACCACTTCTTGCTGAGGTCCAAAAAAGCAAAAAGAGACAACAAGAGAAAAAATTCGTGCTATTGAGCCATTGATACTTTAGAAAGAACGTCAAGGCAGTACATCACAGAAGAAAAAACAAAAGCTAAGGCAGTAAGTCTCGACGCAATAACTCCACCCGCATTTAAGTCAAAAAATCTACAATTCTGTCCGCAGATAACCCCAATTAATTTAATTTCTTTTTATAAGATTATATATCCTATCTTCTGAAATGTATTAAAGACAAGAAATAATTTTTCCTATGAAACAAATATATAAAACAAAAAATATATTGAGGTAGAGTGGAATAAGTGCGTATTTGGGGCAAGTGCATTAACGGGCTTTTTTATTATAAGATAAGCGAAATTTTGCTAATTAATATTGTATAATATCAATATCAATTTTATATTATCGACTATATAATATATCGACATAGTCTATATAATTATAGCTTATCGCTATAACGCACAATGACTGATGAGATTCCAGTATTTACATCGACTATTACAAAAGCGTCGCATTCGAAGACCACACACAACTTTGACAGTACCATAAAAGTGCAACAGTTCTTAGGATAACTTCATATTAGGGGCTGTTTTTTATAAGTGTAAAAAATATTGATTAAAGTTTACATTAAATAAACAATACTTTTTGACATTTTTAAATTTATTGAGAGAAACACTGATACGCTCTTGCCCCATAAATATTGTTACCTAGGGTAAGTTCAGTTCATCACCTTGGTGTAAGAGCGTATTAAGCTGCTCTGGCCATATATCACGTTCAGTTTTATTTTTTCGTGTTCTACAATTTAATTTGTTTACTAACTTTTATTTCTTGCATATAACATGGTTTGCAACTAGTCAGAAAAACCAACAGGGGGTGATTATTCAAAAGAAATGAACGAATGTGAATGTTGTCGAGATGACGATTGATAAATGCAAAGATATCAATTGAAATTTTCCTATAAACCATTTTTTATTTGATAAAAATCATTTTGTCATATTAATTAACAAAATGTGTACTTTGTTACTTTGAACAAAAATATATAAGAGATATAAAGTACACAAGTAGTTTAATAACAATTTGTGTATTTATATCACTTTTCATTTTTCTTTTATTTCACTATACCACTCTCACATTTCAGAGAACAATCCTTGTTTATTTATAACAAAGGATAATTCTAAAACGAAACAACCCCTCTTAATGCGGTAAAAAGCATTTTATAGCAGATTTGTTCATAATTCTGCTGCTGCCAAATAGCGTGTGTAACTAAACTTCGAAGCGATTTTAACTTTTACGTATGCTCTTGTCCCGTTTCGAGGTAAATGCAGGGTAGCTGACATTTTGTATAATTTTGTAACAATAATAACATATAATTCCTCCTTGAAAATTTAAAATTTTCAAGGAGGAATTATATGGTAATAGCTGAGAATGCGATTGGTACCGACTTTGTTAAATATTTATATGATAGGTTAAAATACTTGTGTTTAACGTCCAACTTTATAAAATCCACTCTGCACTTACCCCACTCCACCTTATTGCATTTTATTTTATTTTATTTAAATCAATATTCCAACATACAAATCCATAAATTGCCTCGCAAAATCATCAACAACAAATAATAAGTAAACTAATATAAGACAAATGATAACTTGAGATAAAAAAGGAAAATTTTACAAAGAATTTTTAATTTCAATGGCCCAAGTATAAAAAAATGGTATTTCAATTTTTGTAGTTTAACAGTAAACAATTTAAACGAATTAATAGTTTCTGGACGGATTATGCGGCTCATTGAAAATTCAAGTTTGATTGACACTATTTATATTTCTAAAGTTATCATCTTGAATGAAAATAAATTTGTTCAGTATTTTTTATATTAACTTTCAGAAATTAAATATTTCCCTGGACTGGTCTTCACATAAAAAATTACTAAATCAGTCTCTTCACTTCAGAAAACAGATTTAAAATATGTCATATGATTAAATCGTACTGAAGAAAGACAGTTTATGGATCCAAATATTTAATAAATCAGAATTAGCATTGTTTCTACATAATAATACTAATACATAATACATACTAATTTATCTTTCGTTTTTTCTTATTTAGTCCTCAACATATGAAATATAAAAGAAAGTATGAACTGACACATATCGTAAAATTATAAGAAACATTTTTAAGTTATACCCATTACATTAACATACCTATAACCAGTGGCTATAAGAGGGGTGCTTCCCCGGGCCTCATGATTTTAGGGACTTCAATTTATAATAAATATGTTAGAAAAAATTTATTTGTATATTCTAATATTGTTCGAGATTTAATGTTTGTCAAAATTTGAAGATCTCTATCAATGTTTTTGATTTTATTGTACATTTACCATTGTATATTTGTCAATTTTGATTTTTGTTTTCTGAAGGGCCTCAAAAATATTAATTGTCCCAGGCCTCGCAGTTTTCTGAAAGCTCTTGGTTGTATTTATGTATTATACATTATTACACTAAATTATATCCATGCATAATATATAGGCTGCAAATGAGTTGATTTCTTATTTGTTGAGAAAGATGATTAAATATGCTACATTATAATCATTCTGAACAGAATATATTAGGAATATATCTTTCAATCTGAAAAAAATTAATATTACAGTATCCACACAATGCAAATTTTAATTAAAATTCACTTGGATTCAAAAGTTCCGATTAATAATGAAAACTGTTTTCAAAATATTTTATAGTTCTAGCATATCTTATTAATTTATTAAATATTATAAAGATATATGTGGAGATCCAGAATTTGGGTTGACTGCAAGGTGTCTCTCTCTACTTCATCGTAATTTACGAAAGGAATTTGAACTAAGTGACACCTTCAGAATAAAGCAGACGATAAACATATCGTTTTATCCGGCCCGGAGAACCCTGTCTCCACAACATAGAGAAAGAATAATACACAACGGAAGTTATATAGTCAAATAAAGGATCGCGTTACATGCAAGTGTCTCACCAGACACAGCAGAAAAACAAAAGGGGAGAAAACATGTGACGTAATATTTCCACCGAAAAGGGAAGGTGAAACCGAAAGGTCAGAGGTGTTCCAGGGAATAAACAGGGTGAAAAAGAAATATTCGGGGAGTTGCTCGCAAGATCTGAGACGGTACGGACGTATCCGGTAGTCTTTACAACACCAGGATTCTATCTCCAACGTCTTAGAAGCGCTCCACATCCGTGAGTCAGTCCACCACATACGACTAAAAACTGAGAAATCTTTTATCTTTTGTATGGTAAGCTTACAAAAGAAAAAAAAGATCTCTGAATAAAACTATTATTGTTGATTTCACGTCGTTCTGTATACTCAGTTTTTAGTCGGGTGTGGTGGATTGACTCACGGATGTGGAGCGCTTCTAAGACGTTGGAGATAGAAAAAATGACATTCAGAGATCAAGCAACCTATTTTGTGCTCCTCTTCCAATATTGGAAATTCCAACAGGGAAGAAAAGACACATCGGACAGTATTTCCTCCTTTTGACGAAGAGACTGATTACTAAATTATACTTGTGACACCAGGTATTTATCTTCCGAACTGATTGTCGGGATTTATCATCTCAGAATCTCTCTCAATTAAAGGAAGTTATTGGTTATCTAAACCGTAGTCTCTGTGTCATTCCGTCGAGCGCTCATTACCCATCCTTATCCGCGCCACACACCTCAGGTAGGCCAAAATCCTCTTCAATATCGTCCTCGGAAAACACATATATGTAATGAAAATGCTTTTTACTTTAAATCTAAAATAAGTGTTAAATAATGGACAGTGTGCGTCGGCTGGATTGGCTGCGTGGAAACGCTTCGGCTTTCCACTCTGGAGGACCAGGGTGCCAGTCTCGGGTCCCACCCCTTGAAAATATTTATCATGGGGTCCGAGCCCCGTCCTCCATAATCCAGCTGATCCCTCCGCAAGGGTGGGCAGCCGGTGTAAGGGCTTGTTTCTCCCCTTCACTTAGTATTCTCCCTGAATGGAAAGTGGCGTCATCTGTTAACAAAAAAAATAGGCCGGGCCCAGACCCCTCCTGAAATACTGGAGATGTGGAACTGGAATCATAGTAAATATTAAAAATGCAGATAAAACTCATTTAAAATGACCTGAACCGTGTGCTCAAATAAAGCAGTTGAAATATAATTATATAAATTATTCATATTATAATGCGTTCCTATGGTTTCATAAATGATCGATATCTATGTATACAACTTATATATATGATATGGATGCTAAGATATATGATTTTTGAATAGTTAATAATATACATATTTCTTTGTACAAGGTCGAGTTACCCACTAGGCACAATAAGCACTTGCCTAGAGGCCCCAAAAGTTAAAAATTTTTGAATAGTTATTTAAAAATCATTTTTGTGCTTATGGCCCCAAAGGCCCATAAGCATAAAAATGTTCTTAATCCAATCCAGCTTTTGTATAATTTACGGTGCTGCATATGCTCAGTCATTTTTATGCAAGTTTTAGACTAAATACAAATCATCCTTTATCCATAGATTCTGTTCGAACTCCGCGTCGTAAGTCGGGAATTTCTAAAATTTATAAATTGCCCATTATCAACATTTATTATTACAGTGGTGCCTCGCAATTCGACATTTGAGTTTCGCAGGTTTGCGCATGCGGGTGCATGGGAAAAAATGGCGGAAAGTTGGGCACTCATATTAAAAATTATATGGATATGATATATTTAGTATCTGAAATTAAAAGGGTTAAACGAGTTTTTCCACAGACTTCATAGACCGCTATTATATATTGATTAATAATAAAAGCTATCTCTAGGTGGGTGAAAAAAGGGTGGGAAGTTGGGCACTCATATTAAAAATTAATTGATGATGATATATTTAGTATCTGAAATTAAAAGGGTTAAACGAGATTTCCACAGAATTCATAGACCGCTAATATATATTGATTAATAATAAAAGCTATCTCTAGGTGGGTGAAAAAATGGTGGGAAGTTGGGCACTCATATTAAAAATTAATTGATGATAATATATTTAGTATCTGAAATTAAAAGGGTTAAACGAGTTTTTTCCACAGACTTCATAGACCGCTATTATATATTGATTAATAATAAAAGCTATCTCTAGGTGGATTAAAACACATATAATAAAGTAAATGATATAGTGTATCTCTCTCACCTCACCCGTTAGAAGAGTGAAGTGGTGACCGTTAACGAATTAATTTATTTTACATAGTCTTATATGGAAAATATTGTCCCGCATTTCGACAGTTTCTCAATTCGACATTACTTCGGCGACGAATTAGTGTCGAATTGCGAGGCACACTGTACAGTCTAATTTATCGTAATAAGCTTAACGAACAAAAATCCAAGAAACAGCCACAAAAAGAAGCATTTTATACATTAAATCGCTGGTCACTTGGTTTATTTTCAGGAAAAAATTATTGCAACATTTTGTAAATTTTAATTTCATTCTAATTTTTGTCGCCAATTATTTCAGATGTAATAAAGAAATGAACCTGGGGCATTAAATATCTTTTAGATCAGCCATTCTCAACCAGTGGTACGTATAATACTGACGTTAGAGAGATATGACTAATGGTACAGTATATTGCAAAAAGTTTTGTGCATAGCGGTTAGGGGCAGGAAGCAGCGGAAGTAGTGCAGAGATATCATGTTACATGTTTAAGCGGCATCTGGTGCAGAGATATCATGTTACATGTTTATTTTCGTATAAAATTTAAATATTTTAATCCAATAAGGCTTTAAATTTTTTATTTCGATTATGCTTTATGGAACACTTGTAATTCTATAACAAATATGAATTTTTATAGATTGATCAATTTATTAAAAATTAGAATAAGCAATTTTCCATCAGAGATTTGATTCTATATTTTGAATAGAATATTTATGAATGTTTATAAACAGCCAGGTAGTTTAAGTAAACACACAAGAACATGACTACATAGTAAAATAATCGAAACATTGTTTCCTTATCAACAAACATATATAAAGTAACTATATTCCAAATAATATGAAAAATTTATTAATCATATCCAAAGATCAATAAATGATCACTAATGGATTGTATATGTATCCATTAATGAGATTAATACAAATAACATACTTAAAGTAACATTTATTTTCTGTGAATCGTGTTCACGTATAATTTTGAATGAATCGGAAATAAGATTAAAAGTTTAATTTCGTTCTGTTGAACACAATTCAAGGAAGTATAAAAAATTTATTAATTAAAATTATAATATAATAATAATCTTTTAATTAATAATAACAGAAAAAATTACTTTAGAACATTTTATTTTAAAATTAAATACAGTGGTACCTCGGATTACGAACGTCTCGGTTCACGAACAAATCCGTTTACGAACACCATTTGCGAACAAATTTTGCTTCGCTTTACGAACGATGCTTCGGTTCACGAACACACACGCACGGAGTGTATGGAGCGCACGTGACTCGCGGAGCACAAAACCCTGCGCACAGCCTCGCCCCCAGCAGCAATCCAGTTCGCCCAGCTCATATGGGTACAGTAAAGTTCTTCTCGTTACCATTCCTAGAATCGACCAGAATATGCCTTGTATTGAGGTTTTTAATAACCTGGTGGGTTATGGAGTCATTTTCGTTAAATTCTCACTTTTTCTTATTGCTTTGGTGGTTGCCTTGGGTTTCAGTTGGATAAAAAGAAAGAAAATTCAACCACATTTAAAGTTGAGAAATCTTAGCAATGTAGACAGAATTAATTTGTCGATCAAATTTCATAAATTTTGGCTGATTTCCTTGTGCATTATCATCAGCACTTTGATTGGGTTGCTACTTTCGAATATTGTTACTATATTGCCGATTTTTATCTCAAATAATGATTTGAATCTGCAGTCTGTTTTCTGTGTTGAGGAATGGATAATCTGGTGCATATTTCTATATGGAATAATATTCCATTTCTGTTTGCTGTTTTTAATAATAATGATTATATTACGTAAGGGATTTTTGAGAAATTCTGAAAATTTGTATTTACTAAAATCGACAAATTTTGATCTCGAATACCAGTTAAATACAATAATGATTCAGCATGCTGATTTGTGGACATACCTTAATGATTTATTTTCTACCTTCAGTTTTCCTCTGTCTTTCATATATTCTGTTATCTTGTTAGAAACTTGTCTCGGTTACTATATATTATTTTTCTTGGAAATACTCCGAGAACTAAGATATGTAGTTTTGCTAGCTGTAATTTGTTGTAGTGTAGGCTGCATTAACATTGGTTTCCTTTTATCTTCAGTAATTGCTGCGGTAAGTTTCTTTCAATTATAAAATAGTTGAAATTTTTTCTACATAGCTGTAAATTGCTATATATAAATTTCAGATGCAGAATTCATTTCAAGACATCAATAGATTCGCAGAATGCAACTTCAGATTGGAATTCAAGTTAAAAGTAAGTACTTGTTTGTTTAATTAAATGATAATATCTATATTGCTTTTCTTTCGAAAAAGATTTTAAATTTTATGAAGAGATTCGGAAAGATATCCTTGTGCCCTTCATTCCACGGATATATCTTCATTACTAAGAGTATGCCAATAAAGGTAATTGATTATTTTTATAAATGTTCATTCTTTTTGCTGATGAAATTATTTTGAATTTTATTAGATGATTAGCTCTTTGCATTCGATATTTGATAGTTTATTGAATCTCAGAAATGTTGAGCATACTAAAAGGAACTGTCGAAAAGCATTCTTTACCAATTCAAAAACAACTTGAAAAATTTATTAATGTTCAAGTTCACAGTATGATCGAGTGAAAAGCATTACTCTATATTTTCTGATTTGTAATAATTTTACTAAGTAGGGACTGATAATTACGTCACGCTATTTGGAATACCTTTTTATCCTTTCTTTCCTCTTTGTCATTTTTCGTCGCACTAACTTGACTCCTGACTGTAACCTGACACATTCGAAGATCCATTTCTCTTCTACGTAAAAGGTTATTGTCCAATTTTACGAAAATAAAAGAAAACATAAAAGCCTTAATATTAGATTTAATATAAAAGCCTTAGAACTGATGTACAATACGTCTTACATTACAGCTTTAATTTAATTTTTTTTAATTTTTCAAAAATTATCATCGTTTATATCGAAAAGATGGACCAATTTTTATCTCTCTTAAAATACACCACAGAAAAATTTTTTGTAGATTTAATTTCAAGAATTTCACGAAAGATTTGAGTTAATTTTCATAATTAAATACATTAGATATTTTTGCGTTATATATTATTGAATATTTTTTTTATTAAAAGTGAAATCCTAATATAGTTTATATACAACAGTACAAGTTTTTTCAATAATGAAAAATTATTTTATTATAAATATGTCTTTACGAATAATTCGTCATAAATTAATTATATAATCGTAAGTAAATATTATTTTCAATAAATATTAGAAGGAAATATCGTATTATGTGAAAAAATAATGTGTATAGAATTAATTAATTAATTATAAATTGATTGTAATAAAGTAATAATCTATAACAGATACATAACAGTGAATCTGCTGTAAATGTGATTATATATTCCCACACATTTTTATTTATCAAGATAATATTCTGTGAAATAAATTTTTGTCATTGCATAGTAAATATTGACTGCAACAATTTTTCTATGCATGAATATATATGTAAAGTCCATGGGATTTCGAGAAGTTATACATATATATTTGCAAAATATTATACAATTTTTCTCGAGGTCTTGTGGATCTTACATATACATATACAAATATGCTATTTTATTCGATAATAAACTTATGTGGGCAAAAAGTCAGATAAGATGTAAAATTCGGAGCAGCTGTGAGATGGTGTTTATCATCTTAAGAAAACTCTTCAATTTACGGGAAATTAATTAAACCTAAAAAAATAAAATAATTCATTGAAATTGATATAATTATAAGATAGAGAAGAAAAAATTATAGAGAACGTTTCGTTTAACACGAAGACATTTTCCCTTATAACATTAAATATGAAAGATAAATAAGTGATGTGTTGTCGGAGACGAATGGTTTTATTACTTGCAAGTATCGCTAAGGAACTCGATATGGGAAAGAATGAGTAAAAGGTGACAATTAATAAACAAAAAAAGTAAAGTGATATTTTCCTCGGGAGGAAAGGTGAAAGGTTAGTCAGTTCGTCCCGGGATATGAACCTAATCTTTTTGCTCATGGGAATTGGTGAATACAAAACGTGTGGCTTGCTGGGCATCCAGAGAAAGCAAAACCAAGAAGAAAAATAATTCTTCTTTTAAAAGCAGAACCACATCTTCTTGCTGAGGTCCAAAAATAAGCAAAAAGAGATAAGAAGCGAACAATTCGTGCTATATAGCCATTGATACTTTAAAGAGAACGTCAAGGCAGTACGTCGAACTTCAGAAGAAAAACGAAAAATGAAACAGTATGTCTCGATGTAGTGTCGTGAATATCAATCATGCTCTATTTCATTCTATGGAAATGTAATTGTGTTAGGACTAATATATTAATCAATCACTGTCTGTACCTATTTAATTATAATAAGATATTTATCCTCCCACATTTGTCAATCTTCACGCTTTGAATTGTAAAGTTCTCTTTTTTTTTATCTCGTTCAATAAATCTTTGATGAGTTTCAAGTTGTATCCGAGTCTGTTCACTCGTACTTAATCATAACCTTATCAGCACTTAAGGCCAAAAATGTATCATTCCATTCGCAGGTTACGAGATATAATTTAATTTCTTTTTATAAAATTATATATCCTATCTTCTGAAACGGTTTAAAGACGAAAAATTATTTTTATTGTAGAACGAATATATAAAACAAAAAAATGTATTACTGCATTTTCTTTTATTTTATTTAAATCATTTTTCCAATATACAAATCCAAAATCTGTCTTATAAATCCTCAACAACAAATAATTACTAAATTAATTTAAAATAAATCATAACTGGATATAAAAAGAGCAAAAATTTTATTACGAATTTTTAATTTCAACGCTTCAATCATAAAAAAAAATGAAATTTCATGCCACAAGCATAAAAAAATATTGAAGAAAGTAATTTTCATTCAAGATGATAAATTTACGAATATAAATAGTAACTACTGAAACTTTATTTTTTAATGAGTCGCATAATCTGTGCAGAAACTATTGACTCATTTAAAAATTCTTTATTGTTAAATTTCATTTTAATTAATCTTACAGTATACACACAATGCAAATTTTATTTAAAATTCATTTGGACTCAAAAATTCTATTTAATAATGAGAAAAAGTGCTTTCAAATTATTTTATAGTTCTAGCATATCTTATAAATTTATTAAACATTTTGAAAAGATATGTAATGAAAATGCATTTTCCTTCAATCTAAAATAAGTGTTAAATAATAGCACTTGTGCTCAAATGAAGCAGTTGAAATATAATTATAAAAATTAGTCATATTAATAATGCCTTCCTATGGTTTCATAAATGATCGATATCTATGTATACAACTTATATATATGGTGTGATTGCTGAGTTATATGATGGTTTGAATGAATAATAACATGCATTTTCTATGTACAAAGTCGAATTATCCACGAGACAAAATAAGCACGTGCTAGAGGCCCGAAAAGTTAATTTTTGAATAGTTATTTAAAAAACATTTTTGTGCTTGTGGCCCCAAAGGCCCACAAGCATTAAAATGTTTTTATTCCGATCCTGCCTTTGTATAATTTACGGCTGCTGTATGTGCTCAATCATTTTTAATGCAAATCTTTAGGCTAAATACAAATGATCTTTGATCACCGATTCGGTTCGAACTCCACGTCGTAAGTCGGGAATTTTTTAGGCAAAATACAAATGATCTTTGATCACCGATTCGGTTCGAACTCCACGTCGTAAGTCGGGAATTTATAAATTGCCACGATCAATATTTTTTATTATCGTAATAAGCTTATTTCCAACAAAAATCCAAGAAACAGCCACAAAAAACGAAGCTTTTCATATTTTTTAACCCGCTGGTCACTTGGTTTATATTCAGCAAGAAATTGTTGTAATATTTTTTAATTTTTAATTTCGTTCGAATTTTTATCTCCAGTTATTTAAGATGTAATAAAGGAATGAATCTGGGGCATTAAATATCTTTTAGATCAGCGATTCTCAACCAGTGGTACATATAACACTGATGGTACCGGAGATATGACTAAAGGTACAGCTCCGGCCAAAATGTTTGTAGTAGTTTTATCTTCCTCGGAGAGTAGGCCGGATGGCCGTGTCATGGCGTCGCCTCTATTTTTGTTCGGATGGGCAGTACTGTATATCTTCCTCCGACAGTAGGCCGGATGGACGTGTCATGGCGTCGCCTCTATTTTTGTTCGGATGGGCAGTACTGTCAGCCGGCGCTGGCGTACCCTTACAGGGGGATATTACTACTAATGCTATCCAACAATATTTTATTAAAATTTCATAATAGAAAGATTTGATTTTTGTAAAAATTTTAATACTGTTTGTGGTTATATGGCTTTTACTGTTAATAAATTCATTAAAAGCTACAGAAAGCAAAATTAATCATATATCTGATGAGTTTTAATTTGCATAGATTGCATTACATACATCGATTATTAGACAGCGTGGTCTAATAATCAATTAACTGTACAAAACGGTATTGTCTCGTAAATTATGAGACAGTAGCTTTTTATAATAAAGTTTATGACACAATAAAGTTACCGGTAGCAAAATATTTTATCATAAAACTACTTAAAAATGTGAAATATGATCAATAATAAGTTATCATATTTAAATTACTTTAAAATAGAAAAATAACGAACAAATTATAGTCTGTATACTAGAGTTTTCTCTTCGCTTTCAACCAATGAACGGTAGCAAAATATTTTATCATAAAACTATTTAAAAATGTGAAATATGGACAATAATAAGTTATCATATTTAAATTACTTTAAAATAGCAAAATAACGAACAAATTATAGTCTGTATACTAGAGTTTTCTCTTCGCTTTCAACCAATGAGAGATCAGTATGTATATTTTTTTCAGTAACGGAAGAATTATGATAAGTTTCTTTTTTTATTTTGGTTGTTTTTGGTTTTTCTTTTTGCATATTTTATGCCCCTTTCCAATCAGGGAGATTGCTAAGGGGGCAAGGCCAGTTCCATCCATGGGCTGCACCCAGGATGGAACTAACCCCGGGGTGAAGGACAGGGATCACCGGGCCGGGCCCAGTACCCCGAAAAGATCCGGAACCAGACCCGGGACGCGAACTCAGGTTCTCCTGCGTGTTATTGGAGAGAAGGACGAACTCAGCTCTCCACGCCAACAGCGTTACCACTCGGCCATCTGGCCGCCGGTTGTTTTTGGTTTATGATGGAGATTAATTCGAATTTGGGACGTGAAAAAATCAATTAATGTGAACTCAGGTTCTCCTGCGTGTTATTGGAGAGAAGGACGAACTCAGGTTCATCCTTCTCTCCACGCCAACAGCGTTACCACTCGGCCATCTGGCCGCCAGTTGTTTTTGGTTTATGATGGAGATTAATTCGAATTTGGGACGTGAAAAAATCAATTAATCGTCAAGGACGAGAGATTGTTTATATAATGTTCATGAATATTTTTAAAATGAGACTTCATATAACATCGCTTCTTATACTAAAAGTCTAAGATATTTATATATATACTATATGTTTGCAATTCATATAACAAAATAGAATTAAAATAAATCAATAAATTATCAGATTTTAAAAATAATTTTTATTGCATTATAAACATTAAAAAGTGTCACATATATATAGATAGTGTTATTGTTTATCAATATTTCAATTTGGATATTTTTGGATTTTTTCCATTTAGTATACAAACACTAATTTTTTGCAAACAGACCTTGACTATTCCAATAACATTAAAATTAACATTTGAATTCCAATAATTTTATTTTTATACCCGCAAACTATTACAATTTATTAATTTATTTCTAAAAAATTCCATATAAATTATAGGCCTCTCTAAAAATATGCATTTCGGCTTTAGTCAGCCCTCTTCAGTTTCTTTTTTGGCCCTATTCTCTAAAAAGAGTTTTTAGAGAGTTTTTAGAGAGGCCTATAATTTATATGGAATTTTTTAGAAATAAATTAATAAATTGTAATAGTTTGCGGGTATAAAAATAAAATTATTGGAATTCAAATGTTAATTTTAATGTTATTGGAATAGTCAAGGTCTGTTTGCAAAAAATTAGTGTTTGTATACTAAATGGAAAAAATCCAAAAATATCCAAATTGAAATATTGAGTAAAAAGTGTATTCTGACCAGAATATGAGGGGGGATAGCTGTTTAATGTATAAAAATATTACGTGACGATAGAAGTTGTAGCCTCTTATAAAAAGTGTATTCTGACCAGAATATGATGGGGATAGCTGTTTAATGTATAAAAATATTACGTGACGATAGAAGTTGTAGCCTCTTATAAGAATTAAATGAAGACTTTAACGATTTTTTATTTTTCTTCTTAGTTTCTATGATCATGGAAAATTTTGTTATATTTCTGGACAAATTAAATTCAAATTTACTTCTAAATGGTTTCTATGTTAGTCGTGAATAGTATATATTATTTTCGTTTCAATAGGACGTAGGTAATTAACCACACGCTATCTGATGGCGATAAAACGAAACACAATTCCGTGACTGGTATCAATCTATGCTGATATCCAAGCTAGTATCGCTTGAAAACACTAGTCTTGTTCATTGTTCAGACTGTTATACAAAAGTTATAATGGAAAAGCGTCTGCTGGTACAACATGGCATTGTTTTCCAATAGATGATGATATTAGGAAACAATGGATTGTATAAATTCAGCGTGATGTTGGCAAATATTTCCAAATTATAAGAAAAGTGCAAGGATATGTTATTTTGTGGAAAGTGATTTCGAGCCTTTGCATTATTCAAGATAAAATTCAGCGTGATGTTGAAATCCAAATATTTCCAAATTATAAGGAAAGTGCAAGGATATGTTATTTTGTGGAAAGTGATTTCGAGCCTTTGCATTATTCAAGATGACCTTATTTAAAACTAGACGCTATTCCTTTTGTTTTTCCTTAGATCTACTTGAAAGTATTAGAAAAAATAAGGAAAATAATATGCATTTTAATGAAATAACCAAATAAATAAATATATTTTACGTTGAATAAATATAATTGTAATTTAATCAAAACTAAATTCTATGAAAAAAATTTATAAAAATAATTTTATTTATTAGAATTTTACATTTTTAATTGATGAAATATAAAATAAAATTGCTTTAATATTTAATTATTACGAATTCTAAATATTATATATATTTAAAAAATATTTATCCATTAGGTCATTCATAATACGAATCGGCGATTTCCATTTTCTTCAGAATAGCAACAACAAAATAGCATCCAGATCTTTGGCTCGTTTGAACTTTGTTTTTAAAGCTCATTTTATCATATTGAGTTTGGCTGTGAACATTGATTTGATATAATTATCAATGACATACTTGTATCTTTTGTTTGAGGATGTTTCCAAGTATCTTTAATAACTTTCTTTTTCATTTCAGGAATATCATTCATTCTTTTTTCCCAAACAATGTTATGATTTGACAATGCATTATAGGCGTTTATACACAAGGTGTCACGGTTGACAGATTATAAATTTTGCCAATAAATGGCTATGTTACTATCGCGCATGCACAATATCTAATGAGGACATCCATTGTACACTGAATACTAATTGACTGGCTGTTCTATTTTGTTCGGATTCGATAAAATAGGAAGAACTGAGCGATAGTTCCATCTTCGTGGACTGATATCAGATGTGACGATGTTTCTAGAGTGAAAACTTTTAGAACGATTACAGAAACGAAGTTTTGCGAGGCCGCGATTTACGCTTCAGATTAGCACTGGGAGGACGGATTTCAGGAACTAGACTGAGTGGTGGAACTTAAAATTTTTGACCTCCCAGCAAAATATCATTAGGGTCCCTATCACAATAAACAAATTTTTATCTAGATATTTTTATTACAGAAAGCCAAAATTGAATCATTTAAAACATAATTGAAAATTATCAAAAGAAAATATATTTAAAATTTAAAATTCTTCTCCTGGATTTTAAATTTGCAAAATCTCTAATCATATCTTTTATTTCCATACTAGTTAGCTCCTGGCTACTGCGTGCCCAAATAAACCAAAAAAGAAATATTTTTTCTTATCTTCAAATTTGAGATTTTCATTTATTTAGCATGTCTTTGTATACAATGCTTTGCTTGCTTTCTTTCTCCAGACCAAATTTTGAAATTTTCTTTACATGAAACTGGCAACTAACAAACTATCGATTTACCGATTCATTTATGTAAATAATAATTATAAATTATAATTATTATCTTAAAATAAAAATAATTATAATTTCTAAAATACGTAAAATATTATTTAAATGCAACGTTCATGTAGCGTCGGCACGCTGAATGCAAACTGAACCCTCAGGGGGCAGCCAACATTTTTCGATCGAAAAAGCTATTGAAGTCAAATAACAAAAAGAAGTAAACAAATATAAATAGGAAGCAAACTATGATAATTTAAAACAAAATTTATAATGAGATTGGGATTTAGTCCGATTAAAGATTCAAAGCAAGAGAAAATAGTAACGGCGACACTTCTGGGCGATTATAAATTTATAATGAGATTGGGATTTAGTTTTCTAAAAGACGCGATTAAAGATTCAAAGAGAGAGAAAATAGTAACGGCGACACTTCTGGCGCGGGAGTTCACACATGCGCAGAAACATGGACACCACACGCGGCGACACTTCGGGTCCCAGGAGTTTGCACATGCTCAGAAACATGGACTTCATACACTTATTGGTTGGTTGGTTAGTTAGATTAAGCCGCCATATCCTCATTGGATATACTATCTCTGGTGGCGGCCACTTATAGAACCCATCATTGGCTGGCCAACACCCATGGTGAGGTCAATCAGATGGTTAAAGGATGGAGTTCAACGGGCTGGGCCCGTTGAACTCCATCCTTCCTGAAAATCCTGAGGTGTGGGACTTATCCTGAAAATCTGGAGGTGTGGGATTCGGATCCTCCAGGGTGAAAGCCAAAGTTTTACCACATGGCCATCTGGCCGACCACACGCTTATTCCTTTATTATATATGATGATTCTTTTTGGCTACTGCTCCTACCGCCGCACTGCTCTGATTCAATAAACGATTCACTCTTTACATTGTACATTTAATTTTTATTTTATTATGTTGTTAATTTAAAAAAACAGTAAAGAAAGTATAGATAGAGGATTTTTGGCGCCTATAATTCTGGGCCCTCTGCATTGAGAGGTCCGGCGCATTGTAGTTGCGCCACTGCCTAGACCAGGGGTGGCCAACTTATGGCGTTTGCGCCAAAATTAGCGTATTGCATGATTAGAAATTGCACACTGAACACCAGAGAAAAACTTTTAAAAAGTTTTTTATACAATTTATCTATATATATTATAAATCTGAAATGCGTACGCGCGCGTGTTCCCTTATAACGCAAGAACGGCTGAATGGATTTTTATGAAACAACTTTTATTTGTTAGGGAATTTACACAGGAAAGTTTAAAGACAGGTATAACTAGAAAAGCAATTGGCACTTAACAGTTCTGAAATTTAAAATTGAATGACAAAAAACAGTCTAAATAGATAATAACTATTGTAAATTGTTGTATTATAGTGTTTTTAAAATGTTTTAGCATCAATAAGTAAAATGGTAGTGATTTTCCGAGTCTAAGCACCATCAGAAATATTTATATTAGAATTAAGAGAATTAGATTTTCATTATAATGTATAAATTTTCAACTTTCGATTTCAAAAAAGGAATTACTTTCGTAAATAAAAAAATCTATATGAGAATTTTCTACATTATCAAAGGACGAAGATAAATAAAAGAAAAAAGATAAATTATCTGAATTGCTTTGAAAATTCCTCAATAGATTATGAGACTGGTAACTTTAGACTTACTAATAGCATAACTTTAAACTTTTGCTTATTATTATTAACTTATTTCATTCAGATAGGATAACAGGTATGAGAATTGTTGCCATAAAATATATGAATAGGCCAATAATATTTATCCGATATCGATCATTTTCAATAAATCTGAAATTGGTAAAATATATAAAATGAAATAATAGAAAGGTTCATATGACTGATTCATCAATCTTCATTTGTTAAAATAAGCATTAAAATATTGAATAATTCAGCCATAGACGAAATTTTATGAATTATGTCGACAGATGTGCGATATACACGTTTTCTTTCTAAACACTCTCGTTAGTGGGTTAATGATGTCTAATTACATTGTTGTTTTTGTCAATAGATAATGCAATTTTCCAATCATGGATCAGTAATTCGATCAATCAAATAAAGGTCCTAGAATAGGCCGCCCGCACTCTTGAAGATATCGAATAGATTACGTTTTAATGATTTGTTAATATTGTCGTTAGAATGTCTTTCTCGGAAAAATTGTTTTCATCTAAAATATGGTAGCTATTTTTGAATAGATATCATATTTTTTACATAGATAAGTTCAACACTAAGAAATTAGAATATTTATTACAATTTTAATGCGACTACTTGGTTGATGATTTAAGAAAATAAAACAGTAATGTCAATCAAATAGCTTCTTATAAATTTTTACAAATGTAGTATCCTAATTTTTTAATTTGTATTGTACTGTATTTGTTTTATTTTCACATATTAGATGTTTTTAATTGAATATATATACAGTGGTACCTTGGCTAACGACGGCCTCGGTTAACGATGAGTTTTTTGAAAGGAAAAATGTCTTGGTTAACGACGCGTGCTTTGGTTAACGACTCCTGATTATGTGAACTCCGGACAAAATAGAGCTCTGTAAAACAGCTCGTCATCGCATCATTAGCTCAGTCAATCGTTATTTTTTTAACAATCAATTCAAATCCGACAATATCATTATTAAAATTAATAAAATTATAACCATATAAAAATATATTTAAGTAAATGATAATTAACATATAATAATGAAAACAAATTATTTAATTAATTAAAAATAGACGCACAACAGTTCACTAGTTTTTAGTTTCTTAAAGATGATTTCTAGACGATTATTATTTTAAATTCTGCCAACAAAGTCTGATTCTATTGTTTGTTTATGTTATATATTTTTGACGCCTGCGAGTGGTGTGACGTCGCAGTTTCGGATTCCATTAGAAGAAAAAAAACATCTGTCCGAGATCCTACAATTCATATAGACAATAAATCGGCAAATGCGCATCACTGTTCGTTCGCCATTAAAAGGCAAAATCAAATCTTGTACGATTAATTACATAAAAATCTTTATTAAATCAACACACACTATATTGTGCCATTCACTTGCCAAATCGATTAACTCCACAAAACGAAAAGTAGAGAAAAATGATAAAATAATACATTGTTTTTTAAAATTCCCTTTAAAATATAAATTCAAATAAACGTTGTAGAATGTATTATTACAGCTGTAGCTTTTATCTAACAACATATAAAATGCATAAGATAGTATATCCTTGGAGTAATCGGTTATTTTTATTACAATTTTATGACTGGTGGAGTTAATCGATTTGGCAAGTGAAAAAAAACCATCGAATTCAATCTTGAAAATATTTTTAAAAATAAGTTAATGCAGTATATATTTCAAATATTAAACAAAAGTTTGGTTGCTAGATAATGTCAGAGCATTGGGAGAACGAGATCGAACGTAGAGTTAAGGTAGGTCCCACTATCCGCCTCGAAAAGCGGAACGGTCAAAAGTCGTCGCAGATAAATGCTGGGGCAATTCCCATAGTGATAAGCTTCGCTTTTCCCAAGATTCTTAGTGCCCTTCCCATAATTCATTTCGTGTAAAACAAAATGGACGCTAATCAACGAAAAGCTCGCGTTGTTTACAAAATGATGCTATTAGCTGCAGTAAATGAGGAAACTGAAACAAAATCGAGGAAGAGAAAATATTTATAAGAAGAAATACGAACATGTTTCTATGCAATTTTGATTAAAGAGATGAGATTTAATGTAAGAACTCACATCTTGACTCTCAAGGTTGCAAACCATTTAACGTAACAAAATGCATGGATTTCATTGGTGGATATAATCTCGACGGATTTTATCGTCGCGGAAAAGTTAAATCCATCTAGACACTGGACGGTAGCGGATTTTACTTTGCGGTATGACGTAAAAACTGCTCTGAATTATCTACAACATGCAACACGCGCGTATTTCGCCGCGGTTCCGTGCTAGTGGAAACTAACCTTTAGTCGCAATCATCGAGTTATGGTCACAGTAGTGTCCATATGGTCCGCCTTATTTTTTATTTTAATCATCTTTTACTTTGTTTAATATAATAAATTATTTATTTTTCAAAGATGTTATTCTATTAATATCCATATATAACAGTAACCGATTAATTATTTTTTATGACAAAATTGAACAGCTTGCCATTATTATCTAATATATGCTATTGTATTAAAAATTACTTAACTAAATTCTTATTGTCATATCCTAGATGACTAAAGAAAGATTTTGAATAAAATCAAAAAATTTATTCAATAAAAACTGGTTAGCCAAACTTTCATGTAGGCGGTATCGCACCTTTCTTACACGTCTCTCAATCTATCCTTCCAATTTAGTGATTTTAAAAGATGTAAAAATATATTTCTAACTTTGAAAGGTAAATTCAGAAAAGTTTCTTAGACATAATACGACATTTATAAACATTTGAATTGCATTATTTCGCATAATACGACATTTATAAACGTTTGAATTGCATTATTTTCACGATTTACATTAGAATATGGAGTTAATCAAATTGGCTTCTGAAATAAATTATTATTCAATGGCCAAAAAAATTTTTGTCATTTAGTGGTTAAGCCTAACTATTAAGAAATTTATTTTATTATAAATGTTAAGATGTATTGACTTAAAATAGTTTAGTCACTGTATTGACACTAAAATTTAAAAAAATTCAAAAAGTGGAGTTATAGTAATCGAATTGGCTTGGGAACGGCTCATATAATAATTAGAATAATTATTAAAATAAGTTTATTTTGGCAATTCCTTCGCATATAGCTTATGACAAAATAATTTATGAAAATTTCACAACTAAAATATTTTTGAAAGAAATATTATTAACTATTTTAATTAATGTTAACAAAATATATTATTAATAAAATTTTATAATTCATGTTGTCATGTTATCACTATGAAATGATTCATGTGATTTTTTTCTTCATTTTTTCTTTTCGTATGATATTTTAAATTATTCACTAAAAAGATTTCTTTCATGTTTTTTTCAACTGGAAAGACATTTTTTCTTTTGGAATGTTATATCCTAACGATGTACTAACTATAAACAACGTTACTACTGTTTTCTTTGATGTGTTTTTCAACTGGAAAAATATTTTTCGCTTTCGTTAATTTTTCAATTTAAATAAAACTATTTGAATACTGATTAGCTTTTCTCTTTGTTTTCGAAATAATTTTTCCTACTTTGACTAAATTAAAAAATTGTCATAATGATAACATGAGTTAGAATTGGTATGATCAACTCCGCAAAACTTCCAGCTTTGGCCACTTTTTCTTGGACAATTCTCGAATTGGCCATTGATGGTCTGCTGCATCGCGAATTGGCCATTGATGGTCTGCTGCATCGCGAATTGGCCGGCCAAAGCCCGAAGTTTTGGGCCTAGCCAGTCAAGAAAAAAAATATTTTTCGCTTCGTTAATTTTTCAATTTAAATAAAACTATTTGAATACTGATTAGCTTTTCTCTTTGTTTTCGAAATAATTTTTCCTACTTTGACTAAATTAAAAAATTGTCATAATGATAACATGAGTTAGAATTGGTATGATCAACTCCGCAAAACTTCCAGCTTTGGCCACTTTTTCTTGGACAATTCTCGAATTGGCCATTGATGGTCGGCTGCATCGCGAATTGGCCGGCCAAAGCCCGAAGTTTTGGGCCTAGCCAGTCAAGAAAAAGTGGCCAAAACTAGAAGTTTTGCGGAACTAATGATGCAGTTACGGGATTTATTCATACCAATTCTAATTCATGTTATCTCTATTATGAAAATCTGTTTAATTTAGTCAAAGTAGAAAACATTATTTCGAAAACAAAGAGAAAAGCTAATCAGTATTCAAACAGTTATATATATATATGTGTATAGTCTATTTAAAATCCTTCTAATCATATTGTTTGACTAATTATTATAAAGTATTTTATCACTCTTTTTAAAGTATAATCATAGTAATTTTGTTCATACAATAAGATTTTATTCTTCTTAGGAATTATTCTAAAGTAATCAAAAACGCAATTTTGTAGAAAATTATCCCATATATTTTTCGTATTTATTTGATATTTCCAATTATTATAGATACTGGATTAAAATTTCTGATTACACGATTATTTTCAATTACATATCATAAAAATTATCATTCATTGAATTTCATACAAATTATTAACATAATCAAAACTTTTAGATGTTTATTTAACAAACAATATGTTTTACTGCTAATATCATTATAACACATACAGTATCGAAGCTCCGACCAAATTTTTGCAGGATAGCAATGCGCGCGCATACAACTACCGATCCTAGTGGAGAACTTAAAAGAAGATAATCAACGTTATTTTTGTGTAAAAGAAGATAATCAACGTTATTTTTGTGTAAATAGTAGTAACTTTTGAGTTTTTTTTATATAAAATTGAGATTATTCTACATACTAAAATTTACAAACTGAGAAATGTCAAATTGTCACAGAAAGAGTAAATATATAATATTTCAAAACCTTGGTTGTTAAAAATGTGAATTGAACTGAAGAAAAATGATTATTTCTGATTTATATTAATAGAATTGATTTACGTTTCTTTTTTGACTGATTTGTAAAATTGATGTTTAATTTAAGGGGCCAACAACACTTACTAATAAAAATAAAATTGTTTATATTTTAAAAAAATAATTCAAATATTAGTTATTTTCTAATCATACTGGCAGATGCAGAGAGGCTGCTGCTCCTCTAAAGAAGTTCGGTTCAATTACATTTTAATTAAAAACAATGCTTCTATTATAAAATTATTTTCTGATCGCAAATTACCTGAAATTATAAGTTTTGTAGAAAATTTGGATTTTTACAGAATGGAAAATCTTTTAAATTAACTATTTAAAATTATGTAAGAAGAAAAAAGCAAACTTTTAAAAGCTAACACAGTACAGTATATATTTTTTTATAATAAATATATATACTGTGTATATAAAATCTTCAAACATAGTATTATCTGAATATATCTTTCTAATCACATTTTATTCACAATACACTTTTTTATATATTTTTCCATTCAAAAAAAAGTAATAATAATAATAAGAATAATAAATACTGTGTGCAGAAAATTTGCATTCAGTAAAAGCCAGTCGTCTAAAAACTTTTATTTTAATTAAAAACAATGCTTCGATTATAAAATTATTTTCTGATCGCAAATTACCTGAAATTATAAGTTTTGTAGAAAATTTGGATTTTTACAGAATGGAAAATCTTTTAAATTAACTATTTAAAATTATGTAAGAAGAAAAAAGCAAACTTTTAAAAGCTAACACAGTACAGTATATATTTTTTTATAATAAATATATATACTGTGTATATAAAATCTTCAAACATAGTATTATCTGAATATATCTTTCTAATCGTACATTATTCACAATACACTTTTTTATATATTTTTCCATTCAAAAAAAAGTAATAATAATAATAAGAATAATAAATACTGTGTGCAGAAAATTTGCATTCAGTAAAAGCCAGTCGTCTAAAAACTTTCCAACTACCGCACTAAAAATTTTTCTGAATTCGCCTAATATATCAGCATTTGCCAATTAAAGTTCAATCATTGACTTTCAATGCCAAAATACTACGTAAAAAATGACGGCTAAACATTTTTTTCTTATGAAATAAGTGATTTTTTAAACAATTTTTAAATAGCAAATATGGATAAATTATGTTTTATATTTATCCATATTAATTAGATAAATATAAAACATTGGATGAATTGGATACAAATGAAGTTTTGCAACATTATAATGAAATTGGAAATAAGCAGTAAAATTTCTATAATAAATTTATGCATTATTTTATAAAGAAAGAAAAACATTTCAATAGTGCACATTAATGATTCAGTTACACCTATCATGTTGCTGTACTAATATTAATATAAGGTATTTTAAAAATCTTCTAAAAAAATTAATGTGAAAAATAAGTCTTTACAAATGTTTTACGAGTTACTTTTTTAAATGTAAGTTTTGATAAAGTTTGATTATTATAATTCTTGTCCTTTAACGAACATTTAGCCTCCACTGTATATATCATATAAGTAAAAAAATTTAAAAAAAATGAATATTTCTAAAGATAAAACATAGACTCCTCAAAATTAGGAATTGAAGATTCTTTGTTTTCAACAGGATAATGATCCTAAGCATTCAGCAAATATAACAAGGTTGTAGTTGCTTTACAATGTGAGAAGACAGCTAAAAACTCCCCCACCATCACTAGATCTTAACTCTATTGAGAACTTGTGGTATTTATTAGATTTGCAAGCGAATCAAAGGAAAATTCACAACAAAACAGAATTTAGGCAAGTTCTCAGTGAAGATTGGTGAAAATCAGTGCAAAAATAATTATGGCCGCATTCACCATCTTCAGTTATTGGTAGAGTTAGGGTTATATGAAGAGTTATAGCTAAATTCGTATTCACCAACTTCGTTGAGTCAAATGGAACTATCCTAGCTGGTAGCTGGGTTGTTTGAGAAGCTCAGAATTATCGCATGCGTATTTGATTAAAAATGGAGACCGTATGCTGGAGTCCTGTAGTGAGAAGGAAATGATGAAAGAATTAGAATATTTAGATTTCCTAGACGAAATTGAAAGACGTGAAAGACGTATTATAATTCGAAAAAAAACTGTTTCAAGGAATTAGACGATTATCATTTTATATGTCGGTGTCGCTTACAAAAAGATATTGTTCATATGTTATTAATACGATCTTTTGTAGCTTTTTTTTTAATTTTTATAGCAGTCCCATAACTGTTTACTATTTCTACGTGACGTGACTGGAATGTTATTATATTCGTTTTTTCTAATGAAAAAAATTACAAATTATATTAGATGCCCCTTTAATATACAGGTACGCCTCGATTAGTGCGAGTTCGAATAATACAATATTCGATAGTGCGACTTATAAAAATGATACCGTTTTTCAGTTAGTGCGAGCAAATATTCGATTAATGCGAGTTGTAAGTATAGACCAGTCTTACTAACAAAGGTCTGTGATTAATGCGAATTGTAAGCATAGACCAGTCTTACTAACAAAGATCCGTCCCCTTTTAAATTAATGCGAGTTATAAGCATAGACCAGTCTTACTAACAAAGCTCTGTCTCCTTTTTGCATTCTTACTAACAAAGCTCTGCCTCCTTTTATGATGTCAATTAACAAATTTCGTTAATTTTTGTTTAGTAAAACCAGACGAGGAGCAGTCAAAGAACAGTCACTTGGCTTTGAAGGGCAGTAAAACTGGACGAGGAGCAGTCCAAGAACAGTCACTTGGCTTTCAATCTTTTATGATGTCAATTAACAAATTAATGTTAATTTTCGGTTAGTACCATTTTATGATGTCAATTAACAAATTAATGTTAATTTTCAGTTAGTAAAACTGGACGAGGAGCAGTCCAAGAACGACACACGATTTTGAAGGGGTGAAACATCAGAAAGATGGGCTTTTTGGTCACACGATTTTGAAGGGATGAAACATCAGAAAGATGGGCTTTTTGCCATTAATTTTCGGTTAGTCGACCGGACGAGGAGCAGTCCAAGAACAGTCACTTGGCTTTGAAGGGGTAATAGACGAAGAGCAGTCCAAGAACGGTCACACGATTTTGAAGGGGTGAAACCTATGATGTCAATTAACAAATTACCGTTAATTTTCGGTTAGTAAAACCGAACGAGGAGCAGTCCAAGAACGGTCACACGATTTTGAAGGGGTGAAAATCATGAGGAGCAGTCCAAAAAGGGTCACACGATTTTGAAGGGGTGAAACATCTGAGGAGCAGTCCAAGAACAGTCACTTGGCTCTGAAGGGGTGAAACATCAGAATAGTAGTCCAAGAACAGTCACTTGGCTTTGAAGGGGTGAAACACCAGATCAATTAACAAATTACCGTTAATTTTCGGTTAGTAAAACCGGACGAGGACAGTCCAAGAACAGTCACTTGGCTTTGAAGGGGTGAAATATCAGAAAGATGATTAACAAATTACCGTTAATTTTCGGTTAGTAAAACTGGACGAGGAGCTGCCAAGAACGGTCACACGATTTTGAAGGGGTGAAACATCAGAAAGATGCAAATTACCGTTAATTTTCGGTTAGTAAAACCGGACGAGGAGCAGTCCCAACGGTCACACGATTTTGAAGGGGTGAAACATCAGAAAGATGGGTTTTTACTTTTTCTGGACACACGATTTTGAAGGGGTGAAACATCAGAAAGATGGGCTTTTTGGTCACACGATTTTGAAGGGATGAAACATCAGAAAGATGGGCTTTTTGCCGCTTGGCTTTGAAGGGGTGAAACATCAGAAAGATGGGCTTTTTGCCGTTCAAATTTTCGGTTAGTAAAACCGAACGAGGAGCAGTCCAAGAACGGTCACGGCTTTGAAGGGATGAAACATCAGAAAGATGGGCTTTTTGCTGTTAAAGATTTTGAAGGGGTGAAACATCAGAAAGATGGGCTTTTTCTGTTAACTGAGCTTTGAAGGGATGAAACACCAGAAAGATGGGTTTTTCGTCGTTAGCTATTTAACATTACTATTATTCAGCTTTGTTATCGTATACAAACAATATAGTACAGAATTTTCTTTTAAAACGTATCGAAATGGATAAAAGGAAGAATACTTTTGATGATAAAACAGGAAACGAAAAAAAGAAGGTTAGTGATCATGCTAGACTCTAGAGAAAAAATGGATGTGATTGAGCGACATAAAAGCGACGCTCAACTTTCGCTTTCGATTCGCTCTTTTGTTTTCGATTTGGCAGTTGGTTTGATGATGGTATGAGACGCAATTCCTGATAAGTTATTAATTTAGCTGATGAACAACGATGTAAAATATAAAAAATAAATATATCTTAAACAGTTAGTATTGTAGTTATTCGTCATGAGGTTGGCTAATGTCTGGAATCTCACAAAACAAGAACCAATTACCATATTTTACATATAGTTAACAGGAATCTCACAAAGCAAGAACCAATTATCATATTTTACATATAGTTAATTGGCCGGATCTCACAAAGCAAGAACCAATTACCATATTTTACATATAGTTAATACCTTACAAAGCAAGAACCAATTACTATATTTTACATATAGTTAATACTTCGAAAAGTGCGAGAAATTCGTGAGACCCATTATTCGCACTAATCGAGGACTACCTCTACAGATATACATTTATTGTATTTGTATCAGAGTATTATATTCGAATAAACGCTTACTAATAATTTTCCAAACTTCTTGTTTTTCTTTTATCGACACTGCATTAATCTTTTTGTTTTCTATCACATCTTTATCTTTTTCTACTAATTCTAACAATAATTCTTTTTCAAAATTGGTGAATATTTTCGCATATTTATAACTTGCTCCATTTTCCTAATTACTGTCATGTGACCGTATCCAACCAATTGTAACATCCCATAAAAACGAAATCGTCATTAACTCTCGACAACAGTAGCACAAATGGCAAATAACCCTCGAGTTCAATAACTAGACAGTTGAAAATGTTGGTGAATACGAACATCGAATAACTCCCCAAATAACCCTGGGTTAATTTTAACTTTGTTAACTCTCCATACAACTCGAGATGGTGAATACGGCCGTTATAGAGTTTTTTGATGAAAATGTTGGTGAATACGAATATCGAATAACTCCCCAAATAACCCTGGGTTAATTCTAACTTTGTTAACTCTCCATACAACTCGAGATGGTGAATACGGCCGTTATAGAGTTTTATTTAAAAAATGCATTTTTAAGTTTCGAAATCTTTGATAAATATAAAGAAAATTAAGGTACCATCTATTTTAATGCGATATACTGCATTTTTCATTTTTGTTATAATGATAAAATCGAATCAGATTTCATTTTTCTTGATAAAACTGTTTGGTAAACATTGAATCAAACAATAGTATTTACAGTTTAAGTTATTCATCACCAGGAGCAACACTATCATGCCGCATGCAAGTTATTACAACTTGCATGCGGCGTGAAAGTTTAACATTGAGCTTCGCTACTGTATGTATTATACTGTGCTAATATCAAAAACAATTCAGCAACTTTATCGGGGTTTGCCTGTTCCATTAACACAGGGAAGATCCGTTCCGCCAAATTTCTTGGCCGTCAGCGAGGGCGACGGCTTAACGGAGGGCGTCTTATCGAGGTTTGATTGTATATAACATTAATAAAAATAAATCCTTTTAAAATAATTTTATATGTATCTTTTCTAAATGAAAAAGGTTATGAGATTGAAAATTGTGGCATTAAGATCATTATTAATAATAATATCCCCTTACTATACTTTATAAAAATCTATCAGTTTGGTAAAAAAGGAAAAGTTATCAATAAGTTACTTACAGAGAGACAACATTTTAAAACACATTTTTAATTTTTAGGAAAAATGGAAAAAATGAGAATTTATTTGATTTGAAATCACTTATTCAATACTTATTTTTATAATATAAAGATTTTAATTAGAATGATGACCCATATATTTGATAAAAGAATTAAATGAAAAAATGAATTTAGTTTAAATACTCTACAGTTTCGGATCTTATACTGGTACCTTTAAGTTTTTCCTGAGGAGTGTGACCAGACCATTAAATCCTATCCGTTAGCCTTATCCTGATGCTATAAATGAAGATAAAGGGCATAATCAATGGTTTAACCTTTCAAAGAATGAAAGATGAAATAAGAAGTATACAAAATGGCATAGGTAGAGAGAAAGAATTCTTACAGAAATGTGATAACTGATTAGTAAAAAACGAGAGGACTTATATTAGTCACCTCATAATCTTGCAAGTGAGATGATAGATGATTTCTTCTCTCATTCACAGTTCTAGTTCATCATGGATATTGATCTTTCAATGATAGGATCTAGTATGACTGTTTCCTTATCAGATCCCATCATAGGAATCTTATGAGATTTGATAGTACTGTATACCAATCAAAAATAAATATAAATTGTAATGAAATTAAATACTGTAATTGAGTTTAAAAAATACAGGTTTTTATGATTTTTAATTTATTTTGTATTTTTATGTTATTTGAATAAATGTTTTATTTCTATTTTGAAATAAATCTGTAACTTATGAAATGTCTATTTTTTTAAATAAAGAAAACTAATTAAGATTAAGTTAATATTGTATAATTTAATACGAATTTTAAATTTATTGTATAATTTTAATATAAATCTATTCAATTTGAGCTTTATCTAGTTATAATT
>AYEL01082548.1:0-17073 GCA_000484575.1 Olivierus martensii
TATGAGAATGTAGACTTTGTTGAAAATTTATTTATTTTAATAAATATTACTATAATTAATTTACATAGCTATCATCCTGCCATCTGTATGCCAGATTTAGCACTGATTTTGGATAAATTATCGCTTTTTATATGTTTTTTACTCAAGATTTGTCTCACTGCCTTTTAAAAATGGCAGATGGTGAATTATTTCTTTGTATTTAGCCATTCTAAGTCATTAATTTTTCAAAAAATAGTTAAAATATAATAATAATTATTTCTCTGTATTTAGTTATTCTAAGTCATTAATTTTTCAAAAAATAGTTAAAATATAATAATAATAGCACATTTTCAAACAGAGGATAGGTTGTCATGGCTCTCCCCTAGTTAAAATAATGTAACTAGCCCATAACCTAAGGTCATGTAGTTGACCTTAGATGGATGCTGTTTGACAATAATTATGCACCCCTGGTCTACAAATTACTTGTTTCGACTACAGATAACATAAAAATTACTTTATTATTTTAATTTTTTGTTATTTTAAAATATAACTACTGTAAACAATCAATCAGCTGATTTCGAAAACCATTGGATATTTCCCGCCATAATCTAGGATGCCGACTCCCGCGTCATCATCAAGCGTGGTATTGGTTGCTTTGCTTCTCTGATAAATAGAAATTTATATATTTTTAAATAAAACTAATTTATTGAATTTTGTGTGTGAAAAAGTGCAAAATCATATTATTTACAAGGGGCCAAACTTTCCCAAATTATAATTAATTGGATCAAGATATCTGTAAAAAAAAAAGTAAAGGTAAACTAAGAAGGAAATGTGGAGCATGATAGAGCAAGTCGGACAAATTCGGACAATCCGTTCTTGAAGTTTTGGCAGTCCAAAGATGGCACTTATATTAGTAAATCCGATTAAAAATTTAATTAAAAACCCACATTTTAGCAAAATTTTGGTTACTATGATAAAACAATGAAAAATATGACAAAAAATAATATTTTGAAATTTATTTTTTTATATGAATAAAAATAAGGGCACCAGACCCTGTCAATATGTTATTTACAACAGAGTTGTAGCAGGTCAACGGCCTATCAAGAATGTATTGACTCTGGAGCGCAAAGAATTAAGGTTTAGACTTTGACCAAGCTATTACAGAATGTTGATTTTATTTTTCATTTATTTTTATTTTTCATTTTTCATATTCTTCTTGCATAGATTTTGACAAATATTTGGGATCATTATCAGATTGGAACAACCATTTGCATTGTAAACTAAGATTTCTGACAGAGAGCTTCAGATAATCAGTTAATACATCTTTGATAGGCAAGAGAATCCATTATGCCATGTATACAAGTCAAATCTCCAGTCCTGTTTACTGAAAAGCAATTCCATAGCTCAATACTTCTGCCATTGTTTAAACTGCGGGTTTTTTTTAACTGTGGGTTTCTTCTTTCCTCAAACATAATGTGTCAGCTTAGTCAAACAATTCTATTTTTTTCATCACTCTATGACACTTTGCTCCAGAAATCTTCATCATCATCATCATGATGTTTGGCAAACCTCAGTCAATTGTTCTTATGATATTTGTGAAGAAATGGCTTCTTCCTTGCCTGGAATAGCTTTATAAAGGTTGACAATTTTGTTCTTGAGATCTTTACTGAGTTCTTTATCTTTCCCATGCTAAGTAATATTGTGCACTGAATACAAATAAAATACAGCCACTTTTATATCTTTTTACTAATTCTGGAATTTTCTAGAGAGCTCTTAGTATACTGGTTATATGAAAATATGTAAATTTTTTGCACTCTGTGGATAATACCATTTTTACTTTAAAGGGTAAGAATACTCATGATTTGTGCATTATTTTTTGTTTGTGGGTGATATTTTCTGCAAATAAAATGAATTATTTTGAAATAATGCTTTATTTATTTCCCATTTTGAGGCAAAACTTTGGTGTAGAATACATTTTTGTTAACTCATTTGTTTTCATTCTATTCAAAAAACTACAAATGCTTTTGTTGGAAGTATAAATTTTGAGGCAACTGTATCTGCATTTAAGTATGTGATAGTGAATTCCAATTTATAGTGCAGTTTTCTTCCCAATTGCAAAAAATCTTTAGTTTTATAATAAATTTTTGACTTAAACTATATCATCAGCTTTCTTAATTTCAGTTACATGTTTTTTCTTAATATTTTTTTTTTATAGAATGTCTCTCTCAAAATCTGTGGTACTTGAAACATGTAAGGCAGGGACTTATTTATTTTTCATAGTATTGATTGAATTATAAAATTTTATGTAATTTGTACATTTGCAGTATTTTTATTTTTGAATACCAAATCAATAAAAATCATAAGAATTATATCATTAAATGTAAAACAATGCAATAATTATTTTTTATAGGTGCTATTCCAACAACTAGCAGTGCTCCACCTACTCCATCTAGAACTCCTACTCCTACACAGACATGTAGAGTTTCATTACCATGTACAATTCCTGTAAAAGGAACTCCAGTAAATGGAAACAATGCTGGAAATTCAAGTAGTGTTATGACAAAACTTCCTCAGGAAATAACCGGTAAAAAGAATTATAATTGAATTAATGAATTTGGCTATATAATATAATAAATATTAAAACAGAAACAATTTTTTAAGAGGAGAATCAAATTGATGATTTCAATGGGAAAAAACGAAAAAGATCAGCATCTTTAGATTCTGCACCATTACCAGAGAAAGTTATTGTATCTTCAAATCCTTTATTATCAGATCAATCTTCAGAAAATCAAGCTCCAGAAAAACCAGTTACTACTGTTAATAATGGAATATTATGTTCAAATACACCAATCACAACTATATCTACTCCAGCATCTATTACTAGAACATTTGCAACAACACCTATTAGAATAACCTTACCATCATCTCAAAAGCAAAATACTGCAGTTAATTCAACATCTGTACCTAAGGTATTTATTTTGCTGCTATATATTTTATATAATTTAATAATAAATGTATATATAAATATAAACATTAAACAGATCTTTGGCAGGAAAATATACTTTAATAATAATTTTACAATACTTTAGTAGTGCTTTTGATTAGTGAAAATCCTCATCAGCTACAACACAATAACGGAAAAGGCGAGAAAACCTTTTCCGTTATTGTGTTGTAGCTGATGAGGATTTTCACTAATCGAAAGCACTACTAAAGTATTGTAAAATTATTATTAAAGTATATTTTCCTGCCAAAGATCTGTTTAATGTTTATATTTATATATACATTTATTATTAAATTATATAAAATATAATGTATATATGTATAGTTTACAAAAAATCATTTTAAATTGAATTAATTATTTGACTATACTGGAGTAATTTCCATATCTGTTTCTTGTTAATAACAGAGATTTTTATCACTATAATTTTAGTGCATGCAGGCAATAGGAACAATAATTAACTGTCAAACATAAATTTATTTACTACATTACAATTTAATCAAATTTACAATGATTTTTTTAAATTCTAAAAATATAATTTAATCAAATTTACAATGATTTTTATAAATTCTAAAAATATATTAAAATATATATTCAATTACTAAATTCTTAAAATATTAAAACTATTTACAAAATTCATAAACTGTAATACAAGATTCACAAACTAAAATGCATTTTGGTCTTTTTGACCCTCTTCAGGTGTGAACTTTTACAAAACTTCTACAGCAAGGTGTGAACTTTTACAAAACTTTTACTTGAATTAATTTTATATCAATCTTTACTTGTATAGTTTTATAAAGTTGCCATTCCGGATACTAAAGGTAATACATAGGAAAGATATAGAAAAAATAGAAAGATTAATTTTTGATTCAGTGATAAAATTAAAAAAAACGAAATTAAAGTTTTACAAAAGTAAATATAAACGATTAATTAAAAACTTAAATATAGATATACATAAATTTAGATTAAATACTGAAAATTATAAAGATACAAAATATTTTAAAAATAAAATTAAGAAGTTGCAGAAAAATATATATATATATATTAGATGAAAATGAAAAACAAAATTGAAAAAACAAAAAACAATTTAGTTTTAAATAAAACTGATTTAGTTTTGCCTGAATATATATAAAATATTTTACAGTTGGGTCTGAATTTGAACTTCAGGAATTTGCCTGAAGTTAATGTAGATAAAGTAAGGAAAAATTTAAGTAATATATATATACAATAAAAGAGAATAAGAATAAAGTAAATGATAAATATGATAATAGATTATTAAAAAATGTAGAATTAACTAAGAAGTGTATTGAAGAAAACAAATTAGAAATTATAGAATCTGATAAAACTAAACAAATTATAATAATAAGAAGAGATGATTTAAACTTAGAAAAAAAGAAAATTATCAAAAGTAACATGTTTCAACAATTAGATGTAAATGTAAAAGAAAAAAATTCTAAATCATTAAAAAAACTGATATTAAGTTAGGAAAATAATAAATTAATTGAAGAAGAAGATAAAAAATATATATTAGCTAGTACATCAAGAGATCCGAGGCCAAATTTGAGGTTAAAAACTCACAAGGAAAATATGCCATATAGACCCATTGTTGATTGTAAATATATCATATTATATAATTTAGAGAAATTTTTGAAGAAGAAATTAACTATCATTTGTAATTCTCCATGTTCGGTAAAAAATTCAGATGCATTAATTTTAAAATTAAAAGATATAATAATACCAGATAATTATAAGTTAATATCTTTAGATATAGTAAATTTATACCCAAGTATAAAGTTGAACATGATTAAAAAAAGCTTACAATTGTTAAATATAAAAAAATGGATAATAGATGGAATAGAATATTGTTTCTATAATTACTACATCAAAATAAATAATAAGTATTACAAACAAACTGATGGAATAATTATGGGGTCAGTAATAGGTCCAAAATTAGCTGAAATTTATTTAATAAATCTAGATAAGTTCATATTAAGTTATCCAGAAGTAATATTTATGGCCTGTTAAGTAGACGACATTTTGTGTATAATTGATTTGAATGTTGTTAATGTTACTGATTTGTTAGAATACATTAACTCATATAATAAAAATATAAAATTCACAATTGAGCATAGTTTAGATGACCAAATAAATTATTTAGACATAACTGTAATAAAGCATAATAGTAAATTAAATTTAAAAGATACTGGAAAGAACAAAATAATTTTAAATTATTGAATTATTTTTCTAATACACCTAAATTTATAAAAAAGAATTTATTTATATCTGAAATTAAAATAAACTGATTGCAGAACAACAGATATTAAAACTAAAAAATTAGAATATGATTTAATTTATAAGATGTTTATGTTGAACGACTATCTGCATTGGCAATTGAAAAATGGGAACAATATTATAAAAAAACTGATATTATAATAAAAAAAGATAAAGATAAGAATAAAAAATTGTTTTTTGGTATGTTATATGAGGAAAATAATTTTTATAATGAAAGAAAATTTTTTAGAAAATTTAAAATAGGCATTGCTCCTCTCATGTAATTTAAAGTAAAAAAACTTAACATTTATTGGCAGACAAACAGAAGGATTAATAAATAAACATAAGTATAGTTTATAAAGTGGCTTGCACTTGTAAAAACAAACATTATTACATAGATGAAACTAAAAGACAATTAAAAATAAGAATAGACAAACATAGGCGCTATATAAATTTAAAACAATTAAAATCAGGTTTAGCTATTCATTATATAAATAATAGTTGTGACATTGATAAAGATATGATATCAATTTTAAAACAGGAAACACATTATTTGTTTAGGCTATATTATGAATTTTATTTCATTTAAGAAAAATAGTCAAAAAAAATATAATATAATTTTGAATAATAGGAATGGGTTAAAATTATCAGAAATATGGTGGGAATATTTGTTTTAAAAAAGACCACTAGAGGGCATAAATATTCAATTTGAATAATAGTATTTTCTTTGATATAATCATTTGGATGTTGAAAACCTGTTGAAGTTATGGAAACAAATACAATGTGAACTTTTAATGTTTTTCTAATGTGAAGATTTAAGTATACCTCACAGTGAGAATTTCAAATTTAGTTAAAACAAAAGATAATGTAATTAATAGAAATTTCTAATTCGTATACAGATAAATAAAATGAAAATTGGTAGTCAGTAGAGAAATACAATTTGAAACAAGGATTCACATTAATGAAAGGAAAAAAGAATTAATTCTTGTATTCAGGTAACGCTAAAGTACACGTAGGTTAACTCATTATCATGCTTAATAAATATTTCTTCCTTTTTTCGAAATAGTGAATATCCATTGAATTAGTGAATAATAATTGGAATGTTTCATAAATATAAATATTTATATAAAGAAAACATAAAAGCATACAACAATAATTATAGAGGTAATTTGGTTTATATTTATTTAGATTAAATTATTTTTAAATAATAAATGTAAATATTGGTTTTTATTATGAAGGAATGGCAATTTCCAATTTAATTGGAGAAATACAAGTAAAGATTGATATAAAATTAATTCAAGTAAAAGTTTTGTAAAAGTTCACACCTTGCTGTAACTGAAGAGGTCAAAAAGACCGAAATGCATTTTACAGTTTGTGAATCTTGTATTACAGTTTATGAATTTTTTTTATTTATTTTTTTATTTTAAGATTTATTCTCTCTCGTTGAAACTGGAATCATAGAAGCAGAATACTTGGGTTGTCAGCGAATAGTAATGTTATAAATTTTATAAAATATATTCTTTTTTTAAACATTGATTTTGTAAAAAGTTACTGAAAAAATTCTAGGTACTTTCTGAAATGATAAATGCTGGACCTGAATGTATTTTGGAACCAAAAACTTTGTTCTGTTTTTGTGAATTTACAGGTTTGCTATCACAGAAACAAACAAATAATTTGTCAAAAACATTAATGGTAAATGAAATATTTATTTTATTTTTATTAATGAAATATATTTCATGAATGGAATTATTTTTTATATATTTATTTAGAGAGAAGCTCTTCTGTCAGTTTCACTAGAAAACAACTTATCTTATTTCATAAATTCATGTATTCAAATGTGGAGCAAAGGAGGTAAATATTTTACAGTTTTTTTAATTTACATATTATCTTTTTACAGAATTTTTTAAATTAATATTTATATGGTTGTAAAGTTATTTTTATAAATTCTGCATACAGCTTAATAATGATTGCATTTATCTGAACAACAGTTTTCAATTAATTTAATGAGTTTGCATATTAAACACAGAATATGCAAATCACTTAGAAAAGTGCATTGACTGATAAATTCATTCTGCTGAGACCTAAAGTTATTTGTTATAGAATCAATCAACTTAATTGTAATTTTCTGTGAAAAAGAAAACAAGAATATACAGTGATACTTCAGATCACAAATGCCTTGGTCCACAAACAAATCGGTCTACGAACACCATTTGTGAACAAATTTTGCTTTGCTTCACGAATGATGCTTCGGTTCACAAACACATGCATGGAGTGCACAAAACCCTGACTTGTGGCGCACAAAACCTGAGCACAGCCTCGCCCCTAGCAGCTACCCAGTTCGCCCAGCTCACATGGGTACAGTAGAGTCCCAACAACAAGTGTTGATATTTTAGTTTTTTCTTTATTTAATTAAATTTATCCCTTATTATGGCTCCCAAAAAAGTTGAAAATGTTAGTGAAGGTGGTGTTAAACATGCTTTCTTCTAATATTACTGTTATATTTATTTCCTTTCTGTATTATTTCCACACATAAAGCCATAACATGTTAAAAAGTTTTTTCTAGGACGAAAAATGTATTATTTGAATTTACATTAATTGCAATGGGAAAAATTGATTTGGATCACGAACAGGGTCAAGGAACGGATTATGTTCGTGAATTGAAGTATCACTGTACACCTTGTTTTTATCTGTTCAATTCACAGTGTCACTGTGAATTGAAGTATCACTGCCTGCTTACACATGTCAGTTAAATCCATTTGAAGAGATGCTATATTACAAAAATTGTTTTTATAGTACAGTATTAATTATTATTAAGCTGTATCTAAAATTTAAAATAAATGTATAGTCTTATAAAATAATTAGTTACTTCAGATAATTTTTTCTTTCAGAATATGCATCTACTGGTTGTACTTTAAAGTTTATTTTTGATTGGTTGTGGAAAAGAGTTACTCAGATAAAAACTTCCATTGATAAATTATGTAAATAAATTTTAAATAACTGGGTTTCTGGAATTTCTCTTTTGTTAATTTTATAATTGGTTATTGTTTTAGGTGTTCCTCTTTTTAATTGTTCTGGCCAAGAATTGGATAATTCAACATTAAGATTACTACATCATTATGTCAATCAACTTCAAAGACTTGCAAGTATTTTTCAGTTACTTCAAAATCAGGCTGTGCCCATTAGAGAGCAAGGTAAATTATAAATAGATATTCATTTTTTTGTAAGTATTTAGTAAATAAGTAGTTTTTAACTTTTTTAAATTAAATATTGTATATAATATAGTGAATATTGATCAATATAATTATTTAAATTATTAAAACAAAATAAAACAAAATTTTATACCAAACAGGTGAACATGAACTTGAACAAAGAAGGGATGTGACTCAGTTAATTGCTGTTTATTTACGAGTGATCTTATGGTTATATGATTGTAGCTTACTACCAGAATATATAGAAGGTGAAGCATATGGAGAAAATGAAGTTGCATATCCTGTTTCTATGCTATCAGAGGCTTATTCATGTAGAAGACAAGAACTTCAAAAGCTTCACAGGTAAATATATTTCTATTATATTTAAATTTATATAATTTTTTTATGAGAATTTTAATTGCTAAATATTATTTCAGTACTATTGGACAAACTGATATATTAATTATTGATGGAATGATATCAGAAATGGGTGCTGCCTTGAGTAATCAGTGGGAAAAAGCAGGATGGAATGGTGTTTATCCTCCTCCAAGTTTCTATGCTGTTTTAAATACCTATCTCATTAATAATATTTCTATGGCTGATAAACACCAATTAATGTTATATGTATTATTGGATATGGCTGCATTTTTATCTGACAGACAAAGCCATCTTGTTGAAAAATTTATGAAATTTCCTGCTGTATTTTGTTTGAATTTAAGTCATGTAAAAATTGTTCATAGTTTCTGGCTATTAGATCATCAAGATTTTGAGGTAATTTTTATTTCCAATCAGTTCAATTTGCAATTATACAGGATGTTCTGTTATTCAAATCTCATATGAAAAAATATATATATTTTTTATTAAATTTGAAAGAAATAATTAAATATAATAATAGAATTAAAATTAATGCTTTCTTATTTCATCATAAATGTAAATAAAATATATCAATTAAAATACAAACAGGCATGAATACAGCTCTTTAACAAGTAAAACTTTTTATTATGGCAAAACGTTTTCAGACCTAGGACTGGTCCCTCTTCAGTACCATTCACTCACAAAAATAGAATGCTAATGCTAATGCTAATGGTTTCCATTAGCATTCTATTTTTGTGAGTGAATGATACTGAAGAGGGACCAGTCCTAGGTCCGAAAACGTTTTGCCATAATAAAAAGTTTTACTTGCTAAAGAGCTGTATTCACGTAACTATAGTATTAAGCAAGTTGTTTCTGCAGGTTTTGTATGCAAACAGGCATATTTTATGAATCAAAAACCAAAGCATGTTTTATGAAATTTACAAAAATAACATGTATATTTTTCATTAAAATGATCATATTGAAATGTAAGTTTTACTGTGATCCCAAAAAACATAAATTGCAAATTGCAATTGTGGATAGCAATTTATGTTTTTTGGAAAAGAGAGTTTTAAATAAATTTTCTTATGAAATCAAGATTCAAAGAACATCTTGTATAGTTGTACTTTTCTCAAATAAATTTTAAAAGTTTCAATTAATTTCAGGAAGCAATTAGTGTACTGTTAGATCCAATGATAAATTCTTTGGATATTTTACCTTGGCAACATGTTAGGATCTTAAAAGCATTTTTATATCAGAGGGAACATAAAAAAGCAATGAAATATTGTAGAGTTAGAAATCCTCCACATCAAACGCCTGAAGAAGTTAAGTTATATCTTTCTATATATTTAGCTAATGGGTAGGTTGTTTTAAACTTAAAAATGTTTAATGTAAATACAAAAACTAAACATTTATAACAATTTAAGTTGTTTTTATTGTTTAGTTTAACAGCTCAAGCATTTCATTTCCAACGTAAATTCCGTGATCAAGGGAATGCAGATGATCTTTTGAATCATTTCTTTCTTGGATGTCAGCAGAGTAAGATTGCTATATGTTATTAAATTTATATTATGAACACTTAAAGTAAAATTTAATAAAACTGTTTTTATAAATTTATGTATTATTAAAATGCTTAAAGAGAATAATTTGTTTTTTTTTAGCTGGAAATCTTGATGCACTATTTCAGCTGCATCTAAGTTCACTAGAAGAAGATGCTTTAATTACTTTTCTTCACAATAGTTCTGATCCTAAAGCACAAGAATTGCTTATTATGTACTTCTTACAGCAGAGTCGTCCTATTGAGGCCGCTTATCTGAATGAAAAATTAAATTCTCAATTTTCAGTAAATTTCATTATAATTATCATAAATAATGTGACTTAATATAAGTTATTTAATTCATTTTTTGTTTATTTTTAATAGACACAAGATTATCAGAAAGCTGCAGCTCGTAATGCACTTGTAAATGGTAATATGCAGGTTTTACCTAAAATTCAGATGCAATGTGTTAAAGATGTTGGTTCCCAATTTTCATCCAAATTTGTAACTAAACGACAAAGTGAGTGAGAAATTTTTGTGACATCAAAAAGTTTAAAAATGTCAAATAAAGTATTTAATTTTCCAATTTTCATTTTATAAGATTTACTGAATATCTCTTAAGATCAAATTAACGAATATTTAATTTTATGCTTACATTTTGCCCCAAATACAAATTCTAACATCCTGCAATAGCATCAGCTGGAAAATAATGGTTAACTAATTTTTCTGCTTTCTTAATAATAAAAATTTTAAAAACTATTTTAATTAATCCATTTATCAGCATATTTTGTAATAGACTTACAGATAATTGCAGTATAATTAATGCTTTCAATTTTGAATCATAAATTTCTAGATGTTTTTAAAGAATCCTAATCCCAGAATTGGACAACTTATAATCCTAAGATCCAATGCATATTTTATAATATGCATCATAAAATAAAAATCTTCTTTTCATTTTATTATAAATATTGTTTGATTAAATTAAAATATTTAATTATAATTATTGAGGACTGTAGGAAAGAGCTGTTTAAAGCCCCCCTAGCACTGCAACCAACCAGTAATCCATTGTGTATCACTAACTGATCATCCCATAAGAAATCATGTCTTGCAAAAGACTTCTTCTTGAGTGGGACTGATCTTCTAGAAGCTAAATCTGGCCATTATATAATCCTTAACCATCTCAAGGATGTGACAATGTAACTTATTCCATTCAAAAGATGAATGGAATAAGTTAAATTGAGTCTAAGAAATCTTTCATAACAATGGAGCCTATAATAACCCTCCCAGGTACTATTCTTAACATATAAATGCCCAAGAGGACTTCAAGAGTAGCGGTAGATGCAGTCCTCATTGCTTCTCTAACATTCAGACATGCCAACCTTTGAATCTTTTCAAGTTCAGTCCTGCAAATCTTTAGCAAAACTCTTTGTCAACAAATAATGGCAGCATAGGTAATAATGGATCTCACATCCTAATGTATATCTTGTATAGTAATCCTTGTTTAAGTCCCCATGTCTTACCCTAAATGCCTTTACAAGCCCATAGGGCTTTACAGGCTTTCACAACAATAAAATATACATGTGAGTTCCAAGTCAATTCCTTGTCTAACATAATAAAATATTTGACTTCATTAAAAAACAGTAACCTTTTGCCAAAGAGTGATGGTTCAATAAGTCCCATTAACTGTCTTATTTGTGTAAAATTGTAAAATTAATGCCTTTGCTAGATTAACAATACATTTAGAAACTGTATTGAGAATTGTCATAAGGACCGAGATACAGTCTTAGGAAATTTTCCCACAACAACGATGGCTATGTCATCGGTATAGCCAACAGTGAAGAAACCCTTCCATTGAGTGTAGTTAAAAGGTTATTCACCTCAAGATATCAAAGGAGAGAAAATACACTTCCTTGTGGACAATCCCTGTCTATTAATATCTTAACTTCCTCCTGATAGAGTATACTATAAACAACTCTATGTTTCAGCATGAAACCAATCAGATGAATAATTGTTGTACAGATTTCATGTCTATTTCCCGCAAGGCTGATTTGCTTGAAAGTCGAATCAAATGCTCCTTGGATATCAGGAATGACCCTAAGGCAATTTCCTTGTATCCAGTTGCTCTCTGAATGAGTGATACAACCTCATGGATAGCATTTTCAGTCAATTTGCCAGATTGATATGTAAGTTGACTGAAAATTAATTATATTAGGATCCAAGAATACCTTAAAGGATTCCAGATCCATCTCAGTATAACTTTGGCTGAAAGCACAGAGTCCTATATGTAGGTCTACTATCACCAAAAGAAATAATAGAACCTACAAATCTAGTCCTCTTACTGACATCAGAGATGCCAGCAGATGGCCCACTTATTGGGAAATGTAAAAGTAGTTGAAAGTCTGATATCATTGCTTTCTCTTTTTCCTAGAGTTACCATCCAAAAATTTGTTTTTAAGAACCATACAAATCTAAAAAATTGGAGGAAGAAAAACCGTCATCAGCTGATTATTCTCCAATACAAGTGGAAGCCTAAATATGATGAGGTCTTGCCTAATATCTCAAAGGGATTATAGGTGATTTTGCATCTTTTACTACCTAGTATCACTCAATTATTAGCATGATATCTCAAACCTTAGTTTGGTCAGCTTATTTAAAGTTAAGGGATCCCTCCTTATGGATAATATATAATTTTTCAGTTTACCATTATTTTGGATCTTTAATCTTTGTCATATATGGAAAAAAGAAAATACTGAAAACTTGATTTCTGGAAAAAAGACTTACAAAGGGTAATGCTCAAGGAAAAAATACAAATCAAGAAAGTTCTATATTTATGCTTGAGCTAATTGTTTGAATTTAATTAAACTAATTTATTTTGTAAACTTTTGTTTGATAAAAATATGTTTTTATAGTTTTAAATATATAGTAAATTTTTGATTAACTGGGGAAAATGGGGAATTAATTTCCACAGATAACTGATTCTCTGAATAATTTGGATTTTTTCAGAATTATTGAAATATGCATTTAATATTAAAAGATAAATTTTATATATACACAGCGGGAGCCAAAAAGTTCTTATTTTCCATATGTGTGTGCTATAAATTTATAATTGTAAACAATGATAAGCTATCATTATATTAATAAGCATGTCTTGTTTTGTTTTGATAGGTCCTGTTTAACTGGAGTTAGAGGCATGATAGTAGATGATGTCAATATTGGACAAAATTGAGTATCAAGCTATTATTTGGTTTCTTCAACATCAAGGGAAAACTGCACAAATAATCCTTGAAGAGATGTCAGCTATGACAAGAAATATCCATCATATGAGACTGTGGAATGATGAAAACAGGAATTCAGATGTGGTTGCACCAGCCTACAGGATGATCCACGAGAAGACTATCCAGCAAGATCACATTGTGATCTTGCTGGACAGTCTTCTCGTGGATCATCTTCAACAAAAATTGATAGATTACTTATGAAAAGTATTGATAATAACAGGAACATACTACAGGAACTTGCTACAAAAGTCACCAGTCAATATCAATGAGAAAAGACATTATTTGATGTCAAAACATGTGTTGCTGCTAGCTGACAATGCTCCTGCACATTGAGCTGCAGAAACAGTCACTTTTCTGCACAAATATGGATATGAAACCTTTTGCCCAATCCCCTATATTCTTTTGACTTGGTACCTTTGGGCTTCTTCCTGTTTCAAAATATGAAAACATTTATAGGGAAAAAGTTTATTCAGTGATGATGTGGTCATTACTGTTGTGAAGAGTTGATTTGCCTCAAAATCTGCTGACTTCTATAAAGATTGAATTAAACAACTGTTCCATGGATGTGAGAGCAATATGTGGCCTTAGGAGATGAATATATAGAGAAGAAAGAGTTGGAGGATTTTCAGATCCCTAACACATCTGGGTCATGATGAGGAATAAGAACTTTTTGGCCTCATGTATATATTCAAATGTTATATTATTTATTGAAAAAGGTAACAAGAACTTTATTTGCAACAAGAAATTATTGCAATATTTATGATTTTTATTTTATTCTAATATTGATCACTAATTATCTAAAATATAATAAATAAATGAATCTGAGGTGCTTAAAAATCTTTCAAATATTAGATCTGAGATAAAAAAAAACAAAATTCATAATTAAACATTATTTCCAGATTGCAAATTAATCAACAATCCAGATAATTGGGAGTATGCTGTATATAAGAAATTATAAATTAATTTAAATAAAAAATTTTTCTTAATTTTGTTAAATTAGAAAATATTTATTTCTCATATATAAATTAATCTAAAGTTTAAATTTGAACCGATTTTATTTAATTATTTTAATTTTAAATAGCAAGTTGTACTTCAACAACTTCATACATCTAACACTTCAACAACTTCAAATGTATTTCAAAGATCTGTGAATATTCCAGTTGTTAAGACTGTGTCTACAACAGCAGCTACAATGGCTGCTACAGTAACTCAAAAACAATCAAAACAAACATCATCATCAGTTCAAGGAACATTGCTTTTAACAGGAAAAATTTCAAATTCAACTACCACAGGTAAGTAAATTTCTATAATAATGCAAATAATGTATGAAATCATAAATATTATCATGCAGTTTAGAAGTTTACATTTAAATTTTTTATAATCATTAATTTAAATATTAATAGGCCTATAATTTTAATTTATATAAAATAAAATATTAGTGTTGGATAATGAGTTAGTTATTTAAATTTTCTATCAAGATTTAATAAATTTTTCAAATTAGAGCAATTATTAGAGATATTCTTAATCAGCTGTTTCAAAATTGGAGAAATATTTTCTGCTTTGGAGGGAAAATATATTATCTCTTTTTCTAAATTGTAAATTCTAGTTTATGAAACTGAATATATAATTATATGCTCATATTTATAGAATGCAATATTTTTATCTGAAAATGTAATTAATATTAGTGATGTTTTAATCTGAAATGTATATAAACTGTTCAGTAATACATATATTCATATTTTAGCTGTTTGTTTCTATTGATTTTTCAATTAGTTAATATCTGTAATCTGCATACTATGAGTTTTCCTCTAGAAAAATCATCACCTATGATGTCATAATCTCTTTTAAAACAATAACAAAGAACACAAATATTACTTAGTTCTTCTTATTTCAACAATGTTTACTAGCAATTAACAGAAAGTCAGAACAAAATGATATGGACAGTCAGAGAGCATGCACAGTAGGATTAGTAAGTGTTAATTATCTATTGAAATAAAGATAATTCATAGAATTCAGGGCCATCATCAAAACCATTTAGAAGAAAATTTTAATTTGTCTAGAAATATAATAAATTTTCTACAATCATAGAAACTAAACAGAGGAATCAAGTCTGTTAGTCTTCATTTAATTCTTATAATATAGCTTCTATCATTATATGATAGTTTTATGCATTTAATTGGTTATCCATTGTACTATTCTGATCAGACTATACTTTCTAAATATAAGTAATATAAGTAAAAATAATTATTTTTAAAAAATCTGATACTCGATTTAATTTAACTGAAATGTTTTTCATTTAATATTGATTTAAAATAATAATTTAATTTTATTGAATCCTTTTGACTGAGTTTTTTATATCAATTACAAATACAATATATATTATAAATATTACTAAGACTTCAGTATAGTATATGAAACTATGCTATATAAAGTTTCATTTTTAAAATATTCATGAACATTGTAACTAATCTCTCTTTGACAATGAATTAATTTTCCATGTCCTAAATTTGAATATTTACAGTAGCCTTTCTATCACTGACAAGACTATTTGATAAGTACACTCTTCTCATTGATTAAAAATAAAGGAAAATTCTAAGTATACAGACTATAGTATGTATATATACATGGATATAATTAAAAAATAAAATTTTAAAATACTAAATATTTAAATGTTATTGATGTTATCATTATTAGGACAATGCCATCCATTGAATATGCCTGTTGCTACTGTTGCTACAATGGCAAGATCCCGTCCAAAAACTTTACCTCCACCAAGACAATCTATAAGACCAAGGAGTAGTGTCTTAGCTATAAATCAAAGTAGAATGCAATTTGTTGGACAAAATTTCACAACTCAGCTACCAACACCTGTTGCTAAATCTTCATTGCAAATAAGTACACCTATTCATGTAAAGCAAGTATCATCTGATGGAAGAACAGTTCAAATTCGACAAGAAGGAGGTCAGTTTATATGAAAATTATTTTAATTCATTGTTACCAATATTGGATTGCAGGTAAGATTTTAGACTGTCTTCTGCAGTACCATGCCCCGTTGCATTTGCCATGTGGCACTGTGTGACTGCTGTGCTGTGCCACATCATGTAGTATCTTTGCAATTTATTCAAAACTATCTAAAGTGAGGCATTCAGTCTCACCATTATCCATTAGTATCAGTGAATAAATTGAATCAGCAAAAAGTAAATTTGTGAGGAAGTTGACTTTAACCTGTCCTATTTTTATTTTATTATACACTCTGTTATTTATCGTTATTATCCTATATGCTAACGTATTATATTTTAGTTTAAAAGTTAACTTACTTCCACGCTCTCCGTCGTCATTGGCAGTCACGTGATACGGAGTTGGAACCCGTATCCGGAAGAGCTATCCCGGTTAATGATGTCATCTTATCTACATAAATTTTACCACTGAAACTGATATGTGAAAATAAGAATGATCCATATCGGTGTTTTGTTC